>CM065695.1:4234627-4312527 GCA_017654935.2 Phymorhynchus buccinoides | reverse complement strand
TGCATTTTTGTGTCAAAGAGATCGCATCAACCACACTGGAGTCTGCCTTGAGAGCGGAGCCGTGTTTACTTAGAGTCCACAGCTGACGGCACATACGCAGACTGAGACTGGAGAAGACAATTGAATGGGAGGTCCAGCCAGAGCATAGTCTCAAACCAAATGACCAGAAGGGCTCCGCTGTGAATGGGTGATTAATGCATAGGTTATGATGATGAGGATGATGATGGTATGATGATGATGACATAGATGCAGAGGTGATATATTGATGATGATGATGATGTAATGATGGTGGATGATTGTATGATGATGATATGGTGATGATGGTTATGCATGATGATGATGATAGGTGATGATGATGATGATGATGATAGGTATCATTAATGATGATGATGACATGCTCTATTATGGTTAACTAGATGATGATGCTGATGATGGTGATGATGATGATGACATGTGATGATGCTGCCTGCCTGGTTATTGCTGCTGCTGCCGTGGGTGCTGGTGCTGCTGCTGTCTGCTGCTGCCTTGCTGCTGGTGCGCTGCTCTGCTGCTTGGTGCTGCCTGCTGGTGCTGACTGCCTCGGCTGCTGCTGGTGGCTGCTGCTAGGTTGTGTGGTGCTTGCTGTCTTATGGTGGTGCTGGTGCTGCATCTGCGGTGGTGCTGCTGGTGCTGGCTGCTGCTGCTGCTGGCTGCTGGTGGTGTGCATTCTGCTAGGCTGCTAGCTGCCTTCTGTGGTGGTGCGGCTGGCTGCTGTGCCTCTCTCTGCTGGTGGTCGTGCTGCTGCTGCTAGCTCGGTAGCCTCGGTGCTGCTGCTGTGGTGCTGTGTGCCCTGTCTGGATGCTGCATAGCTGCGGTGATGCTGCTGGTGCTGGTGGTGCTGCTGCTGGTGTCTGCTGCTTGTCCTAGCTGCTGTGTCGCTGCTTACTGCTGCTGCTGCTGCTTCCCGCCTCGCTTCTGCTGGGGGGCGGTCCCCTACAGAACTGCTCAGACCAGGCTCATGTGATGGTGACAGGGGCCAGTGGTGTTCAAACTCAGGCAAGAAGCAGGGGGGGTGGGGCTCGTCATGTGCGTGCTACTCTCGGGACAGTCAATCCACCTCCACGCGTTTAGTGCCAGGTAAATGTAGCATCAGGAGCGTGCATCTACATGCAGTTCTAAAAAAAAGTAGAATACAACTTAAAACCAAGGATGGCACTGCATGGGATGTGCCTGAGCCGACTTATCCGGCAATTTTGATGCTGGTTCAGCGTTGGTCTGCCTGAAGACAGGACTCATTCTCATACTCTTTTTGTGCTCATATCAATTGTAACCGGTATTAGACAAGGGTTATGAGGAAAGTTCGGCAACACTCTTTGGTCACTGTGCATGTCACATGTTTAAACTACCCAGCAACCACATTTGAACTCCCTCATAGACTATCACATTAGGTATTACCTTTTCATTTTTTTGAGTCTTGAACAAACATATTGCTGAAATAGAAAACTCTTAAATCGGTGTGGTGTTTCTTTTTTTTACCTTCATTCTACCAGATCAACACTGCAAATTTGCATAGAACAAGAGAAAAACAAGCCAACCGCAAAACATCTCATCAATCTTGGGTTTTTTTTATCTTCATTCTCCAGATCAACCGGAAACCGAGCGAAACCTTCAACAGCTGCAACCTTTGCTGTCACAAAGAGAACACAGCCACCAGCCAACATCGTACACATCTTTTTTTTTCTTTCCGGTGGTTTTTTTGTTGTTGTTTTGTGTTCCTTCATTCTCCAGATCAACCGACCGGACATTATCATTCAACAGCTGCAATTTTTGCGTGGAAAAGACAAAACAACGCACACAACAAACTTTTAATCATTGTTTTTATTGTATTTTTTCTACCTCGCCGATCAACCGGACTGGAGCAGAACTAACAATCCAGCAGCTGCAGCTGAACCTGACGTCGGCTCCGCCACACATCGGCACATAAGCGGACTGTGCGGGCGGTGGAAGTGAAACGGGCCCGGGGCCTGCAGCAGGAAGTGAACGGCCACACACCGTGAAGAAAGCCGGGGGGGAGAGTGCTGCGGAGGAGGTGCCCGGACAAGGATAGACCATATCAGGAAAACTAGGCCGACATCGCCCATTGCAGGGATGACATCCGCTCCAAAATGGAGGAGGATAACTGCATGGAAAAGGTCGGTAAGTTACCAGAGTAAAAACTGGACTATTCTTCTTCTTTCGACGCATCAGTACAGTTTCCTTGTCAATTATGAGTGCAGAATGCGTCCATGATGCCAGTTATGGCGCCTAACTAGAAATGGTTAGGCCCAGCAAGTCCGACTTCGTACTGGAGAAAATGTTTTTTGAAAGTGTTTTCTTGGAAAAAAAAGGCATGAGATATGAGACGCATGGAGTAAATGCAGAAAGTATAGTAGACGCAGCAATCAAGGGAAACAAGGCAGAGTCAAAGAGAGTGACAGAATCATAGGAAGTTACAAGCTCACAGAACTTCCAGAAGCGTTGGGGGAACTAGTTATACAAAACCCCCCGGTTTATCCCCACAGGGGAAAAACTAGACTATGACCACAACACTGATGTAAAGCCGCATACCCGTCAATGACAATATTTTAGGGTATTTATTCACGATATAAGAGTGCCGCGGACCATTTTTTATTAGGTCGCAGACAAAAACATTTATATATGCGTGTAGAGCACCAAATAATACGAAAATTCTCACTATAGAACATTGAGTAATTAATGTTCATTAGACACTTTGGAGCATGATAATTTGATATATTAATGCCAAAAACCAGTTTATATGAGTTCGTTAGATGTCGCACATAGCTAAAAGAATGTGACTGACCAGAACGAATGTATACACACACTGATAAATGTGAAATGGGAAAAATTTCACAGATAAGCCGCACCATCTATAAGCGCAGGGGCCAAAATATTGAGGAATAAAAGTAAATCGGCTTATAGTCCCATTTATAACTGTAACTTTGCGGATAGGATGAAAAGCGGGGTATGGGGACAGGTTTCAGATTTGTATGATCTATTTTGGATAATTTTATATCTGTGGTTGTTGTAGAGTCTCTTTTATCTCAATATACTCTTTCACTTATCGCTCCCCCCCTCCCCTCCCCCCCCCTCAAGTGTTAGTCGTGTGCTTGTGTTTCTTTCTACTCGTATAAAAGCTTTCTCTGCATTTTTGCATGTGGCTATTCTTCTTTCTCTGGCTGATTTACTTGTACATATTTTTATCTGAATCCATTTCCACTCTTAATCTATCATTATCTTTCTTCTCTGTTTCTGACTTCTGATTCCGTCTCTGTCTCTCTCTCTCTCGTTTCTTTCGGTCCTCTCTCTCTCTCTCGTCTGAAAAAAAGAGAATTTGTTCAGTGGTGCGGTATATTATTCTCTCTACATCTCTTTTCTATGCCATGTAACATCATATCTGTAGTTAAGATCTATATGATAATGTACATAGTGTGAGTGAGGTTCGTTTCTTGATGTTACCTTGTGTGTGTGTGTGGCGTGTATGGGTTGTGCTGTTTGTTTGGTTGCGGTGCGTGTGTGTGTGTCTCGCATGTGATATGTATGTGTGGTGCGTGTGCGCAGCTAGTGTGGTGGTGTGTACCGATGTATGGTGTGTGTGTTTTGTGCGTGCATGGTTTTGTGTGTGCGTGTGTTTGTATGTGTATGTGATGTCTTGTGTGTGCATGTGTGTGTGCGTGCAGTGTGTGTGTGTGTGCGTGTGTGTGTGCGGGTCGTGTGTTTTGTGACCTGCTGACATCCCTCCGCAGTTGTGACGAAGACAGCCTGACCCACGCGCCACACAGCTGAGCTGACACAGCGAGCATCCTCAACCACAACGTGCACGCTCCTCCATCAGCGACCTCGAGGTGAACCGACAGCACCGTGAGTAAATCGCCGTTCCTTCTGTCTGTCTGTCTGTCTGTTGCTCTGTCTGTAGGTTTGTGGGGGGGGGGGGGGGGGGGGGGGGGGTGGCCTGTCTTATCATATCGCCGAGCGGAAATAAACCCTATCGCCGCCACAGCCATTTTTCAGCAAAAAAATATTAACCATTAATCCTAATTCATTTTTTATTTTTTATTTTTTTATTTTGTCCAAATTATCAGACATTCTTTTGTGAGATGATGTGTATTGCCTTGATCAACTTGTAAACCTGTCAACATTGATAAATGGAACCTTGTGGAACAGCCTGCCTTGCTACCTTAAAGAAAATTAAAAACAAGAACTATTTCAAAACAAGACTTAAAAACTCCATCTTTCAGATAAGCAACAGTTGAGTATGTAGTAGTTATCCTGTAGAATTGGTCTGTAATGTCTCCCAATCCCATTCCCACAAATAGACAAAACAGTAGTGAGTGAGATAGAAGATGTGTTAATGTATCTGAGCGTATAACCTTTTGTGCCTCCATTTTCCATTTTAATATGTGGCACAGTATGTTGATATTGTTTCGCTTTTCTTAACCTTTCCGCTGTTTACTCTAAATATTTATCTGTTCCATGTTTCTTTTTTTGTGGTCTATGCAGCGCGGTACTATATAAGCTAGCAGTAGGCTAAATATGTCAGTTTCTGCTTGGCTCTCCCCCCCGCTCGCAGCAAAAGCATCCTTTTTCAAACGAAAAAGAAGGGAAAAACTAAACTGACCCAGGCAAAATCCCGCAGCTAGGAGAGACGCTGGCTTGCTTCTCTCTCTCTCTCCCACTCACAACAGACTACCCGATTCCTGGGATCGGCCCTTTTATAGCCCAGTTGTGCCTTTAACTCCATTTATGGCGCACTGTCCGCCTCTTGGCACCCCCCAACAATGATTTAGCAACCATTGTCAACTGAAAAGCATCATAATGAGGGGTCTGCTATCCAGTAGACCTTATGTTCTTCATTTTGGGAGGTAAGGACAGTGCCCTATTTTATGCATGTCAGAGAGGAATCCCCAAATATTGCACCCCCCCCCCCCCCACCCCCCCCCCCCCCCCCCCCCCCCCACCACAGAATCTTTTCCTCTACCCATGGTAAGGTTAAAATGGAAATGTTTAGCTAAAAAACGTCTGGCGATGAAAGGGTTAAGCAATATGGTTTTTGTATTGTGCGTGTGTGTTTGCATTTTTGTCTTTGTTAGATGGCTTGATGGGGGGAAAAAGCGTGTGTGTTTGCTTATTCAATGTTCATCTCTAAATAAAATGTTGACTTTGACTTCTTTTCATTCCATTTGTGATAGTGCAATCTTCTGGCTTATAACTTGATAGTACTTTCTGGAACCCAAGGTCATCCCCATGGGGATGCCGCGGGGGTTCTTTTGTAAAAATAGTTCACCCACCTTCTGGAGGTTCTGTGCTTGAAACTTCCTCTAATCTCCACTCTCTTTGACTCATCCTTTGCCCTTAGCTTTCTGTCATCTACCGTCTTTCTGAATTATTGGCCCATTCTCCTGCCCCAAATAATGTCTTCTCCCGTGAGCTCCCTCCGAAATCGGAATGTTGTACGGCTGCCTGCGCCATCGGGGTGAGACAGTGAAAACTGAAAACAACGGACACATACGGACATCTTACCCATTATGGCCATATGTGCATGGGAACGGCAGAAGAGAAAGAAGAGCAAGACCAGGGTCTGACGATGAAGGGTGGTGCCCAAGTCACGTTGTGTTGTGCTGTGTTGCTGTGCACAGATTGCTGAGCTGCGCAGTGACTGCGATCACCTCAAGTCTGACCTGACAGAGGCACGCTCCCAGTACAAAGACTGCGCCCAGGAGGTGAGATTATCATCATTATTATCATCATCAGCAGCAGCATCATTATCATCCTCACCACCACCACATCCAATTAATCAATCAATTCAATCAATATTTTTAGTGTCCATTTTACAGGAAATTATTTCTGCAGCGAAAAAACAATCAACAAAGCAACACAACAATCATTTCATCATTAGCATTATCATCATCATTTAATCATCAGCATTATCATCGTCATCATTTCATCATCAGCATTATCATCGTCATCATTTCATCATCAGTATTATCATCGTCATTTCATCATCATCAGCATGATCATCATCATCATCTTCATCAGCATCATCGTCATCATCTTCATCATTATTTTCATTATCATCGTCATTTTCATCATCAGCATTATCATCATCATCATTTCATCATCAGCATTATCAGCAGCAGCATTAATCATCATCATCATTTCATCATCAGCATTATCAATTCATCATCACCATCATCATCTACCATCGTCGTCATCATTATCATCTTCTTCATTATCATCGTCATCATCGTCATCATTATTGTCATCATTATCGTCATCATTATCATCAGCATTATCAATCATCAGCATTATCATCATCATCTTCATCAGCAGCATTATAATCGTCATTTCATCATCAGCATTATCATCCGTCATCTTCATCACATCAGCATTATCATCGCGTCATTTCACTCATCAGCATTATCGTCACTCGTCATTTCATCATCAGCATTATCAATCACTCATTTCATCCATCAGCATACTCATCATCGTCATTCTCATCATCAGCATTAATCATCAGCATTATCATCAGCAGGCAGGGCACGCAGCGAATTATCATCATCATCATTTCATCATCATTTCATCATCATCATCAACATTTCATCATCATCAACATTTCATTATCATCATCATCAACACCAAATTCTTCATCATCAACCCATCATCACTGTCATCATCAGCACATTATCATCAGCTTATTCATCATCCATCATCCTTCTCATCCTCAGCCCATTATTCATCCACTCATCATTTCACCGCACTCATCTTCATCCTATCATCCCATCATCATCTATCAGCATTTCCATCATCAGCATTATCATTGTCATCATTTCAGTCAGCAATTATCATCATCAACAGCATTATCATCAGCATTAATCATCCATCATCCATCAGCATCATCATCATAATTTACATCATCATCATCATCATCATCATCTTCATCATCAGCACTTTACTCATCGTCAATTATCATCAGCATTATCATCAGCATTATCATCATCAGCATCATCATCAACATTTCATTCATTCATCATTATTATCATCATCATCATTTCATCATCAGACATTATCATCAGCATTATTATCATCATCATTTTATCATTGTTGTTATCATCAACACTATGATATGGCCATCTATAGGCCTTTTGATCAAGTCTTTAGGGAACAGTTCCATACAAACATCATAAAAGTGTCTGCTTTGGATTCGCTACGGAGATTCTTTTTTAACACTAAAAAAAGAAGATAGTATACTAACTATGGTTTTGTGCACATTACAATCGCAGAGTCAATATGATGATGGTGTTGTTTTCAGCTGGCTCACCATGAGGAGAAGCTGATGCTGATGGAGCAAAGTCTGCAGACCACACAGCTGAATGATTTATTATTGTCAACAATGATCAATATGATGATGGTGTTGTTTTCAGCTGGCTCACCACGAGGAGAAGCTGATGCTGATGGAGCAAAGTCTGCAGACCACACAGCTGAATGATTTATTATTGTCAACAATGATCAATATGATGATGGTGTTGTTTTCAGCTGGCTCACCACGAGGAGAAGCTGATGATGATGGAGCAAAGTCTGCAGACCA
Organism: Phymorhynchus buccinoides; assembly: GCA_017654935.2. Classification (NCBI taxonomy): domain Eukaryota; kingdom Metazoa; phylum Mollusca; class Gastropoda; order Neogastropoda; family Raphitomidae; genus Phymorhynchus; species Phymorhynchus buccinoides. The sequence continues at coordinate 4,304,906 of CM065695.1, read as the reverse complement.
CACAGCTGAATGATTTATTATTGTCAACAATGATCAATATGATGATGGTGTTGTTTTCAGCTGGCTCACCACGAGGAGAAGCTGATGATGATGGAGCAAAGTCTGCAGACCACACAGCTGAATGATTTATTATTGTCAACAATGATCAATATGGTGATGAACACCCACACAGTTGTTTTGTCAGCTGGCTCACCACGAGGAGAAGCTGATGATGATGGAGCAAAGTTTGCAAGACCACACAGCTGAATGGTTTTATTATTGTCAACAAATGATTACTAACCGTATTTTTCGGACTATAAGGCGATACTTTTTTTCCAAGACTCTGACACCCCTGCGCCTTATAATATGACTGATGAAATAATGAGAAAATATAGTAACAACATCTGAAATTTTGGGTAAAATTTGGGAGGTGCGTCTTATAGTAAAAAACAAACGGTAATATGGTGATGATGTTGTTTCAGCTGGCTCACCACGAGGAGAAGTTGATGCTGATGGAGCAGAGTCTGCAGACCACACAGGAGCAGCTGAGTCAGCGTGTGGCTGAGGTGGTGCGACACGACCAGACCAACAGAAAACTGCAGGTAAACCGCTGGGAAACTGCAGGTAAACCGCTGGGAAACATGGGGGGAAACTGCAAGTAAACCGCTGGGAAACACGGACGAAAACTGCAGGTAAACCACTGGGAAATATGGTGGAAAACTGCAGGTAAACCACTGGGAAATATTGGGGGGAACTGCAGGTAAACCGCTGGGAAATATGGTGGGAAACTGCAGGTAAACCACTGGGAAACACGGTGGAAAACTGCAAGTAAAACACACCTTCGCAATCTGATTTTCTGCAAATTAAGAATTGTGTTTCTTTTATCAAGGTTTATGAATTTTAAAAATATTAATGTGAGGTATGTGTGTGTGTGTCCGCATGTTATCTCAAGGTTGTCATTTTTTTATATTTTATAAATTCTATATAATGTCCTTTTCCCCCACACAGGCTGAACTGAAGACGTTTCGTGAGCGTGTGGAAGAAGGAAGAAGTCGTTAATGAATTTGGCATCATTTGTGTGAATGTCCTTTTCCCACACAGGCTGAACTGAAGACGCTGCGTGAGCGTGTAAGCAGCTACGAGGAAGAGTTCCACGAGCAGAAGTGCATGCTGGACAAGGCGCGGCGCGACCTGGTGGCCGTTAAAGAGGACTTCCACGGGGCGGTCAGCGAGGGACAGGCCTTCCAGCAGCAGGCCCACAAACTGTCCGTTGAGCTGGACACCACCAGAGAGCAGGAGAAAATGCTGTCTGACCAGGTGAGAACATCGGCGTCGTTTCTGTTTTCGAAATCAAGGGGTCAAGATCAGTGCCTAGAGCTGACATAGTTAACCCTTTCGCCGCCAGCCTTTTTTCAGCGAAAAATTTCCATTAAACTCACCTGGGTTGAGAAAAAACATCATCTGCAATATGGGGGATTCCTCTGTGACATGTATAGCGTAAGGCCTATCCTTACCTCCCAACATCATCTGCAATATGGGGATTCCTCTGTGACATGTATAGCGTAAGGCCTATCCTTACCTCCCAACATCATCTGCAATATGGGGATTCCTCTGTGACATGCATAGCGTAAGGCCTATCCTTACCTCCCAACATCATCTGCAATATTGGGGATTCCTCTGTGACATGCACAGCGTAAGGCCTATCCTTACCTCCCAACATCATCTGCAATATGGGGATTCCTCTGTGACATGTATAGCGTAAGGCCTATCCTTACCTCCCAACATCATCTGCAATATGGGGATTCCTCTGTGACATGTATAGCGTAAGGCCTATCCTTACCTCCCAACATCATCTGCAATATGGGGGATTCCTCTGTGACATGCATAAAGTAAGGCCTATCCTTACCTCCCAACATCATCTGCAATATGGGGATTCCTCTGATGACATGTATAGCGTAAGGCCTATCCTTACCTCCCAACATCATCTGCCCAATATGGGGATTCCTCTGTGACATGTATAAAGTAAGGCCTATCCTTACCTCCCAACATCATCTGCAATATGGGGATTCCTCTGTGACATGTATAGCGTAAGGCCTATCATTACCTCCCAACAATCATCTGCAATATGTGGGATTCCTCTGTGACATGTAATAGGCCGTAAGGCCTATCCTTACCTCCCAACATCATCTGCAATATGGGGATTCCTCTGTGACATGTATATGGCGTAAGGCCTATCCTTAACCTCCCAACATCATCCTGCAATATGGGGATTCCTCTGTGACATGTATAGCGTAAGGCCTATCCTTACCTCCCAACATCATCTGCAATATGGGGATTCCTCTGTGACATGTATAGCGTAAGGCCTATCCTTACCTCCCAACATCATCTGCAATATGGGGATTCCTCTGTGACATGTATAGCGTAAGGCCTATCCTTAACTCCCAACATCATCTGCAATATGGGGATTCCTCTGTGACATGTATAGCGTAAGGCCTATCCTTACCTCCCAACAACATCATGCAATATGGGGGATTCCTCTGTGGACATGTATAGCGTAAGGCCTATCCTTACCTCCCAACAACATCTGCAATATTGGGGATTCCTGTGTGACGTATTTAAAGCCTAAGGCCTATCCTTAACCTCCCAACATCATCTGCAATATGGGGATTCCTCTGTGACATGTATAGCGTAAGGCCTATCCTTACCTCCCAACATCATCTGCAATATGGGGGATTCCTCTATGACATGTATAGTAAAGTAAGGCCTATCCTTACCTCCCAACATCATCTGCAATATGGGGATTCCTCTGTGACATGTACAGCGTAAGGTGGGGTCTATCCTTACCTCCCAACATCATCTGCAATATGGGGATTCCTCTGTGACATGTACAGCGTAAGGCCTATCCTTACCTCCCAACATCATCTGCAATATTGGGGGATTCCTCTGTGACATGTATAGCGTAAGGCCTATCCTTACCTCCCAACATCATCTGCAAATATTGGGGGATTCCTCTGTGACATGTATAGCCTAAGGCCTATCCTTACCTCCCAACATCATCTGCAATATGGGGGATTCCTCTATGACATGTATAGCGTAAGGCCTGTCCTTACCTCCCAAAAATGAAGAAAATAGGGTCTTTGGATAACAGACCCTGGTTTGAGGCCTTTTCGTGACATGGGTGTTGAATCATTGTGTTGCTAAAATGCAACATTGGCGGTGAAAGGGTTCTAAGTACAGACTGTGTTGTAGTCATTGAGTCTCCTTGTCACCATTCGTTTTGTCACGAATCTCCTCACTGCGTGTGTGTGTTCTCCCACAGGTGGAGCAGCAGGACTCCATCCTGGGTCAGCTGCAGACGGAGCTGCGGGGGGAGCGGGGGCGGCACCAGGACTGCAGCAAGCAGCTGTCGGCCAGCAGGAAGGCCTGCGCCACCATGGAGGAGGACCTCACCTCCTGCCAGAGACAGATCAGAGACCTCACCGACAAAGTAAAAAACTCAGATTTCATTGTGATGTTGTACCCCGCGGGGGGGGGGGGGGGGGGGGGAGGAGGGGTCTTTTTTTTTTTCCTGGGGGGGGGGGGGGGCGGTCCTTTTGTATAAATAGTTCCCCCACCTTCTGGAAGTTCTGTGCTTGTATCTTCCTCTAATCTGTCACTCTCTTTGAGTTTGACTCTGCCTTTTTTCCCTTTGCTTACTGTCATCTACTATCTTTCTGCCTTACCGGTCCATTCTCCTGCCCTTTTTTCAAGAAACACTTTCAAAATGATTTCCTCTAGCCAAAGTCGGACCAGCTGGGTCTAACTATTTCTTAGTTAGGCGCATAACGGCAGCATGATGAATGTTGTTGTTGCTGATCATTAGGTGCATTTTTACTGGCCAGACAAAGTCTGATGCATTGTTTTGTCTGCTCATGTTATTGGATTTTTGTTTCATGTTTTTATTCCATTTCAATTCTGTGTAAAGCGCCCTGTAGCCTACATAGTATATGAATGTTCCTCATTATTATTATTATTATTATTATTATTAAGGGTCCCGTTGTGAAAGCAAGAGACGTCGGTGCAATGATTCCTGCCTTTGTCTGTCTGTACCCTCACGGCCTTTAACCCTTACAGGTCTGTGTGTGGGACGAGTCGTTGTTGAAGCAGCGTGAGGAGAGCGAAGATCTGCAGCACATGATGTTTGTTAACCCTTTCAGGTCCGTGTGCGGGACGAGTCGTTGTTGAAGCAGCGTGAGGAGAGCGAAGATCTGCAGCACATGATGTTTGTTAACCCTTTCAGGTCCGTGTGCGGGATGAGTCGCTGTTGAAGCAGCGTGAGGAGAGCGAAGATCTGCAGCAGATGATCCGGGGGCTGAAGGAGGAGGTGGACGACAAGGAGGGGCAGCTGAGGGCCATACAGCTGGATCTACAGAGCGGCAGGAAACAGACCCAGCAGCAGGCACAAGAGGTGGGGGAGAAGGAGAGAGGGAGGGAGAGAGAGAGGGAGTATGTGTTGTGATATAAATCGTACAGCTGAGGGTGGTGCCATAGATGATGATGATGGTGATGATGATGATGTTCACAGATCGTGAAATATGAGGACATGGTGTCCCAGATGATAATGTTAATAATGACGATTATGATGATGACAGTGACGATGATGATGATGATGATGATAATAACAGTGACGATGATGATGATGATGGTGATGATGTTCACAGATCGTGAAATATGAGGACATGGTGTCCCAAATGATAATGTTAATGATGACGATTATGATGATGACAGTGACGATGATGATGATGACAGTGACGATGATGATGATGATAGTGACGATAATGATGATGATAATGATGTTCACAGATCGTGAAATATGAGGACATGGTGTCCCAGATGCAGTCGGATCACGACAGGGTTCAGGAACAGCTAAGGAAAAACCAGTCTGATGTGAGTGGAGTGTGTGTGTGTGTATGTAAAATATAAAAAATTGGGGGGGGGGGGGGGGGGGGGGGGGGGGGGGGGGGTGGGGGAGGGGGGGTCGGACAGCAAGGTCCGAGCAGGTGTGTGGGCACACTTGGAAAACCTAGCTATCAATTTTTGGTCATACCAGGCAGCGGGGTTTCTCCCTGCTCTTACCGACTTTCAACTGCCGTGGGATTTTTACATGCGTAAAGCGCACGGGTCAGACTAGCTTTAAGTCCCCATCCGAAGGACTGGACGTTCAAGTTCGATTTTCCTGTCAAACTAGAAAGAAGAAACCCAGGCGAGGAGTGCTGGGGATTCGAACCCGGGTCACTCACGTTGCAGTCACCCATTACATTTGGCAGGCGAACGTCTTAACCACTCTGCCACCTTGGTCTAGTACTTGCCCACCGGGGAAGTATAAGTATTCCCTCGGCGATTTAAAGCCGCGCCTGCAAACCGGTGGTGCATGCGCAACTACATTATTTTACGGACTTATAAGGCGATACTTTTTCCCCAGACTGAGACCCCGTAGTAAAAATAGTAAGAAAATATAGTAACAACATCTGAATTTTGTGTGAAATTTCATGTGCACTTTATAGTCCTAAAGTATTGTAATGTGTATTTGGTGCTTTATAGTCGCAGAGGCATCTCTGCGAAATTCGGGTTGCTCCCAACTGGAGAGCGCGTCACAGCCAGAGGCGCGCCACCATTTTTTTTAAATTTTGATGCGATGTTTTGTGTGACTGATGAGAGGAAAGGAAAGGGAGGTGGAGGGGTAAATTTGGACCAAATGACAACTTTTTCGTTGCCACTGGGATTAACGTGTGCTAAGTGCATGGGCACACAGGACCTCGGTTTATCAGTTTATCCGAAAGACTCCACGTTCCGACCGTAAGGCCTTTGTGTAAAGTGAGAGTGAAAAAAAAATCCCCTGTACCCAGGTTCGAACTCCGGGTCTACCACGAGGTCGAGGCGAACGCGTTTACCTCTTGTGTCGCTGAAGGGGTTAATTTTGGTCCGTCAGAGATGAGATTTGTCCTCCGATTGGAGGAGTTCCTCCTTGTTGATGGCCCCAGGGGTCATTGTTGAGATGAGATTTGTCCTCCAGTTGGAGGATTTCCTCCTTGTTGATGGCCCCAGGGGTCATTGTTGAGATGAGATTTGTCCTCCAATTGGAGGATTTCCTCCTTGTTGATGGCCCCAGGGGTCATTGTTGAGATGAGATTTGTCCTCCAATTGGAGGATTTCCTCCTTGTTGATGGCCCCAGGGGTCATTGTTGAGATGAGATTTGTCCTCCAATTGGAGGAGTTTCCTCCTTGTTGATGGCCCCAGGGGTCAGTGTTGAGATGAGATTTTTCCTCCAGTTGGAGGATTTCCTCCTTGTTGATGGCCCCAGGGGTCATTGTTGAGATGAGATTTGTCCTCCAGTTGGAGGATTTCCTCCTTGTTGATGGCCCCAGGGGTCATTGTTGAGATGAGATCTGTCCTCCAGTTGGAGGATTTCCTCCTTGTTGATGGCCCCAGGGGTCATTGTTGAGATGAGATTTGTCCTCCAGTTGGAGGAGTTCCTCCTTGTTGATGGCCCCAGGGGTCATTGTTGAGATGAGATTTGTCCTCCAATTGGAGGATTTCCTCCTTGTTGATGGCCCCAGGGGTCATTGTTGAGATGAGATTTGTCCTCCAGTTGGAGGATTTCCTCCTTGTTTGATGGCCCCAGGGGTCATTGTTGAGATGAGATTTGTCCTCCAGTTGGAGGATTTCCTCCTTGTTGATGGCCCCAGGGGTCATTGTTGAGATGAGATTTGTCCTCCAATTGGAGGATTTCCTCCTTGTTGATGGCCCCAGGGGTCATTGTTGAGATGAGATGTGTCCTCCAGTTGGAGGAGTTCCTCCTTGTTGATGGCCCCAGGGGTCATTGTTGAGATGAGATGTCCTCCAGTTGGAGGATTTCCTCCTTGTTGATGGCCCCAGGGGTCATTGTTGAGATGAGATTTGTCCTCCAGTTGGAGGATTTCCTCCTTGTTGATGGCCCCAGGGGTCATTGTTGAGATGAGATTTGTCCTCCAGTTGGAGGATTTCCTCCTTGTTGATGGCCCCAGGGGTCATTGTTGAGATGAGATTTGTCCTCCAGTTGGAGGATTTCCTCCTTGTTGATGGCCCCAGGGGTCATTGTTGAGATGAGATTTGTCCTCCAGTTGGAGGAGTTCCTCCTTGTTGATGGCCCCAGGGGTCATTGTTGAGATGAGATTTGTCCTCCAGTTGGAGGATTTCCTCCTTGTTGATGGCCCCAGGGGTCATTGTTGAGATGAGATTTGTCCTCCATTTGGAGGATTTCCTCCTTGTTGATGGCCCCAGGGGTCATTGTTGAGATGAGATTTGTCCTCCAGTTGGAGGATTTCCTCCTTGTTGATGGCCCCAGGGGTCATTGTTGAGATGAGATTTGTCCTCCAGTTGGAGGATTTCCTCCTTGTTGATGGCCCCAGGGGTCATTGTTGAGATGAGATTTTTCCTCCAGTTGGAGGATTTCCTCCTTGTTGATGGCCCCAGGGGTCATTGTTGAGATGAGATTTGTCCTCCAGTTGGAGGATTTCCTCCTTGTTTGATGGCCCCAGGGGTCATTGTTGAGATGAGATTTGTCCTCCAGTTGGAGGAGTTCCTCCTTGTTGATGGCCCCAGGGGTCATTGTTGAGATGAGATTTTTCCTCCAGTTGGAGGATTTCCTCCTTGTTGATGGCCCCAGGGGTCATTGTTGAGATGAGATTTGTCCTCCAGTTGGAGGATTTCCTCCTTGTTGATGGTCCCCAGGGGTCATTGTTGAGATGAGATTTTATCCTCCAGTTGGAGGATTTCCTCCTTGTTGATGGCCCCAGGGGTCATTGTTGAGAGATGAGATGTTGTCCTCCCATTGGAGGATTTCCTCCTTGTTGATGGCCCCAGGGGTCATTGTTGAGATGAGATGTTTCCTCCAGTTGGAGGATTTCCTCCTTGTTGATGGCCCCAGGGGTCATTGTTGAGATGAGATTTGTCCTCCAGTTGGAGGATTTCCTCCTTGTTGATGGCCCCAGGGGTCATTGTTGAGATGAGATTTGTCCTCCAGTTGGAGGATTTCCTCCTTGTTGATGGCCCCAGGGGTCATTGTTGAGATGAGATTTGTCCTCCAATTGGAGGATTTCCTCCTTGTTGATGGCCCCAGGGGTCATTGTTGAGATGAGATTTGTCCTCCAGTTGGAGGATTTCCTCCTTGTTGATGGCCCCAGGGGTCATTTTTGAGATGAGATTTGTCCTCCAGTTGGAGGATTTCCTCCTTGTTGATGGCCCCAGGGGTCATTGTTGAGATGAGATTTGTCCTCCAATTGGAGGATTTCCTCCTTGTTGATGGCCCCAGGGGTCATTGTTGAGATGAGATTTGTCCTCCAGTTGGAGGAGTTCCTCCTTGTTGATGGCCCCAGGGGTCATTGTTGAGATGAGATTTGTCCTCCAATTGGAGGATTTCCTCCTTGTTGATGGCCCCAGGGGTCATTGTTGAGATGAGATTTGTCCTCCAATTGGAGGATTTCCTCCTTGTTGATGGCCCCAGGGGTCATTGTTGAGATGAGATCTGTCCTCCAGTTGGAGGAGTTCCTCCTTGTTGATGGCCCCAGGGGTCAGTGTTGAGATGAGATTTGTCCTCCAGTTGGAGGAGTTCCTCCTTGTTGATGGCCCCAGGGGTCATTGTTGAGATGAGATTTGTCCTCCAGTTGGAGGATTTCCTCCTTGTTGATGGCCCCAGGGGTCAGTGTTGAGATGAGATTTGTCCTCCAATTGGAGGATTTCCTCCTTTTTGATGGCCCCAGGGGTCATTGTTGAGATGAGATTTGTCCTCCAATTGGAGGATTTCCTCCTTGTTGATGGCCCCAGGGGTCATTGTTGAGATGAGATTTGTCCTCCAGTTGGAGGATTTCCTCCTTGTTGATGGCCCCAGGGGTCATTGTTGAGATGAGATTTGTCCTCCAGTTGGAGGAGTTCCTCCTTGTTGATGGCCCCAGGGGTCATTGTTGAGATGAGATTTGTCCTCCAGTTGGAGGATTTCCTCCTTGTTGATGGCCCCAGGGGTCATTGTTGAGATGAGATTTGTCCTCCAGTTGGAGGATTTCCTCCTTGTTGATGGTCCCAGGGGTCATTGTTGAGATGAGATCTGTCCTCCAATTGGAGGATTTCCTCCTTGTTGATGGCCCCAGGGGTCATTGTTGAGATGAGATTTGTCCTCCAGTTGGAGGAGTTCCTCCTTGTTGATGGCCCCAGGGGTCATTGTTGAGATGAGATTTGTCCTCCAGTTGGAGGAGTTCCTCCTTGTTGATGGCCCCAGGGGTCATTGTTGAGATGAGATTTGTCCTCCAATTGGAGGATTTCCTCCTTGTTGATGGCCCCAGGGGTCATTGTTGAGATGAGATCTGTCCTCCAGTTGGAGGATTTCCTCCTTGTTGATGGCCCCAGGGGTCATTGTTGAGATGAGATTGGAGGAGTCCTCCAGTTGGAGGAGATTCCTCCTTGTTGATGGCCCCAGGGGTCATTGTTGAGATGAGATTTGTCCCTCCAATTGGAGGATTTCCTCCTTGTTGATGGCCCCAGGGGTCATTGTTGAGATGAGATTTGTCCTCCAGTTGGAGGATTTCCTCCTTGTTGATGGCCCCAGGGGTCATTGTTGAGATGAGATCTGTCCTCCAGTTGGAGGATTTCCTCCTTGTTGATGGCCCCAGGGGTCATTGTTGAGATGAGATTTGTCCTCCAGTTGGAGGATTTCCTCCTTGTTGATGGCTTGGAGGATTTCCTCCTTGGGTCATTGTTGGTCATTGATGAGATGTTTCCTCCAGTTGGAGGATTTCCTCCTTGTTGATGGCCCCAGGGGTCATTGTTGAGATGAGATTTTTCCTCCAGTTGGAGGATTTCCTCCTTGTTGATGGCCCCAGGGGTCATTGTTGAGATGAGATTGTGTCCTCCAGTTGGAGGATTTCCTCCTTGTTGATGGCCCCAGGGGTCATTGTTGAGATGAGATTTGTCCTCCAATTGGAGGATTTCCTCCTTGTTGATGGCCCCAGGGGTCATTGTTGAGATGAGATTTGTCCTCCAGTTGGAGGATTTCCTCCTTGTTGATGGCCCCAGGGGTCATTGTTGAGATGAGATTTGTCCTCCAGTTGGAGGATTTCCTCCTTGTTGATGGCCCCAGGGGTCATTGTTGAGATGAGATTTGTCCTCCAGTTGGAGGAGTTCCTCCTTGTTGATGGCCCCAGGGGTCATTGTTGAGATGAGATTTGTCCTCCAGTTGGAGGATTTCCTCCTTGTTGATGGCCCCAGGGGTCATTGTTGAGATGAGATTTGTCCTCCAATTGGAGATGAGATTTGTCCTCCAATTGGAGGATTTCCTCCTTTTTGATGGCCCCAGGGGTCATTGTTGAGATGAGATTTGTCCTCCAGTTGGAGGATTTCCTCCTTGTTGATGGCCCCAGGGGTCATTGTTGAGATGAGATTTGTCCTCCAGTTGGAGGATTTCCTCCTTGTTGATGGCCCCAGGGGTCATTGTTGAGATGAGATTTGTCCTCCAGTTGGAGGAGTTCCTCCTTGTTGATGGCCTCCAGGGGTCATTGTTGAGATGAGATTTGTCCTCCAGTTGGAGGATTTCCTCCTTGTTGATGGCCCCAGGGGTCATTGTTGAGATGAGATCTGTCCTCCAGTTGGAGGATTTCCTCCTTTGTTGATGGCCCCAGGGGTCATTGTTGAGATGAGATTTGTCCTCCAGTTGGAGGATTTCCTCCTTGTTGATGGCCCCAGGGGTCATTGTTGAGATGAGATTTGTCCTCCAGTTGGAGGATTTCCTCCTTGTTGATGGCCCCAGGGGTCATTGTTGAGATGAGATTTGTCCTCCAGTTGGAGGATTTCCTCCTTGTTGATGGCTCCAGGGGTCATTGTTGAGATGAGATTTGTCCTCCAGTTGGAGGATTTCCTCCTTGTTGATGGCCCCAGGGGTCATTGTTGAGATGAGATTTGTCCTCCAGTTGGATGATGTCCTCCTTGCTGATGGCCCCAGGGGTCATTGTTGAGATGAGATTTGTCCTCCAGTTGGAGGATTTCCTCCTTTGTGATGGCCCCAGGGGTCATTGTTGAGATGAGATCTGTCCTCCAGTTGGAGGATTTCCTCCTTTTTGATGGCCCCAGGGGTCATTTTTGAGATCAGTGTAAATCCATTGAGGAAATGTGGGGTAGGGTGTGTAGAAGTGAAAATGCGGTGAAAAGTTTGATAGATGTTTTGTTCTCAATGAGAGACTTAGTGGGATTTTTTTCACGCCAGAGGGCATGACGCTCGTGTGGGGCTAATCCTCTGTATATTCTTAGTTGGGGATAAAGAAAGAGAGAGAGAGAGAGGGAGGTGTCCCACAATCTCTCTCTCACTCACTACGAGAAAATCGCGTGAAAAGCCCCGAGTGCATTGACTGCCCTCTGGCGTGAAAAAAATCGCCAGAAGTCGACCATTGGTTCATTCTGACTTGTCTGTCTGTTTTTCTCTCTCTACGCCTCTCTCTCTCTCTCTGTCTCAGAAAAAAATCGCTATCCCTGAGCCAGTGGTCTTCGTAATTTCACAAATGTTTGTAGGCTCAAAGGAGATTATTTTTTTATTTTGCTGTCTCAGAGGTTGATTTTTTACAGTTTCAAGCGCTAAATTGCCCTCTGACCCCCATCAGAGGCTTTTTTCCTCCTTTTTGGTTCTCTGAGAATCTCATTCCTGTCGGTGTCCAGCTGGGAGACTATGATGATGTGAGAACTTTGAACTTTTCCGCGAGCAATCGGGTAGCGAATGATCGCAATGATGCCAACTACGGACTAGAGTTTTGTGGGGTCCGACTCGATGTCGATTCCGAGTCGTGTCGAGTGTTGTTCGTCCGCGGATTGGACTCTGGAGTATTCTGATGTCTGAAGGGGTTAACTGTGGTCGGTGTGCAGCTGATGCAGAGTGAGCAGACGTGTCACGATCTGCGGGTCCAGCTGACCACGGTCCAGGGGCACCACAAGGAGGGCATGGAGCAGCTGGCCGACCGCTCCAGGCACCTGGCCGCGCATAAAACAGAGCTGGGCAGGTTGCAGCAGCACAGCGCTTCTATGGAGGATGAGGTACAGTTGTCATTAATAGTACTATTGTGATTAATAATTTGTTATGTTTGTTGATATTATTATTAGCCACTGCAACTAGGGTTATTAACGCCCTTGATGGCAAGAGTTAATCCCTTGTTGATCAGTATCCAAAAGGGCATTCACTCTTGCAAAAGGCAGCCATTAATTGGCCTCAAATAGGGTTATTGGTGAGAGTTACGTCCTTGTTTGGTCAGTACTCAACCATCTTCCCCCACCCACCAAGGGCATTCACTCTTGCAAAAGGTGTTCTTTGCATTGGCCAATAGCACGGTGCAATTAACCGACTGCTCACGACACCTCGATGCTCATAAAACGGCTTGCTTGATTACAACAGCAGAATGCTTCTATGGCTAAATTAGTTTCTTCCTCCTTCTTCTTCTCCTCCTTCTTTTTCGCTTTCTTCTTTTTTCCCTGTTTTTCGCCTCCTTGTTCTTGTTCTTCTTCTTTGCCTTCTTCTTGTTTTTTACGTTCAGTTTCTGACCCTCTTTCTCTCCAGATCCCTAGGTATAAGCTTTCAACTGTTGGTCGGCGCTCTTTTGCTGTCTCAGTACTGACATCTTGGAACAAACTTCCTCTTTCCCTCCGTCAGCGACCGACCCTCTCTGCTTTCAAATCTAACCTCAAAACCCACCTGTTCCCCCCGTCATTGAAGCTCCACTCTCTTTCTCATCTCTCTCTTGCCTTTAGGTCTGTTTCTGCTGTATACCATTTATGTCATACATGTGTGTTCGCTTTGTATTGCATTTTTGTTTGAATGCGTTATGAATGCTAACGTGTGTGTGCGCTTTGATTTGATTTCTATCAAGATTCAGCGCCGTATAAATGTTGTTGTTGTTAATGATAAAATACATTGAAGCATCTTTGCTCTCTGCTTCCAACACCTCGCCACTCACAATCCAAAGCGAATTTCACTTGCAACAGCGCAGTGTCTCCAGAGGAAGTTTCCTAGAAATAAACTTAGAGAAAAATGTAAATATAGATGATAGCTGCCACTGTTATTGCTTTTTTTACTCGAAGTTAGCACGAAGTGAGTCTATAGTATGATAGCTGTTCGGTTGTGCGTGTGTGTACGTGTGTTGCATCCGTGGTCTAATCTCCAAACTTTAACGTTGGCATTTTCTCGGGAAATAGAAGGCGTACATTGTTGAAACTTTGCATACGCATAGATGTTTATGCAAGCTTTCAAATCGTAATGGTTTCGTTGTATGTTGTGTGTCTCTGTTTGTGTGTTTATGTTGTGTGTGTGTGTGTGTGTGTGTGTGTGTGTGTGTGTGTGTGGTATGTATGTTGTGTGTGTGTGGTATGTGCGCATGTGTGTGTGTGTATGCTTGTGTGTGTGTGTGTGTCTGGTGTGTGTGTGTCTGGTGTGTGTGTGTCTGGTGTGTGTGTGTGTGTGTGTGTGTGTGTGTGTGGTATGCGCGCGCGTGTGTGTGTGTGTGTGTCTGTGGTGTGTGTTCCACAGATGCAGGTGTATGAAGACAAAGTGCGGAAGCAGCAGGTGGAGCTGAAGAAGATGCAGGAGATGAACAAGTCAGCAGAGGAGGAGGTCAGTGACTTTCATTCAACAACAACAACAAAAATAAATAAATGATTAAATAAATTAAAAATAAATAAATAAATACAAAAGAAAGAAACTGTGTAACAGTTACATCACTTAAAGAGTGTTTCACCAACCTGTGAGCCAGTTTAGCCTCCAGTCAGGGGAAAAAAACACCTAGAAAATAACAACACTGATAACGAAAAAGGTGACGATGTTATGAAAAGAGTAGCGACAACATCGATGATGATAACGTTGTTACAGTTACCACAGGCTGAAATTCAGTGTAGCCCCTACTAGTCAGGAAAGAAAAACAACGCAAAATAACAACACTGATAATGATAATGATGACGATGATGTTGTCATTGACGACGATGATGGTGATGATGATAGTGACGATGATGATGAAGATGATGATGGTGATGATGATGATGATGTTGATGATAATGATGACGATGATGATGATGGTGATGTCAATGTCACAGTTACAACACTTTGAGGAGCGCTACACCAGCCTTCAGGTGGACCTGGTCTCCAGTAAATAACAAGACGATAATGATGATGTTGACGATGATGATGATGATGATGTTGACAATAATGATGACGATGATGATGTCAATGTCACAGTTACAACACTTTGAGGAGCGCTACACCAGTCTGCAGGTGGATCTGGTCTCCAGTCAACAACAAGACGATAACGATGATGATGATGACGATGATGATGTCAATGTCACAGTTACAGCACTTTGAGGAGCGCTACACCAGTCTGTAGGTGGATCTGGTCTCCAGTCAACAACAAGACGATAACGATGATGATGATGGTGATGATGATGATGACGATGATGATGTCAATGTCACAGTTACAACACTTTGAGGAGCGCTACACCAGTCTGCAGGTCGACCTGGTCTCCAGTCAGGAAAAACAGAAACAGGCGCTGGCGGAACTCGGGGCCAAGGAAGAAGAACTGGTCGTAGTGCGGGTGGAGTTGTCTTCCATGCAGGAAAAACTCAAGACAGTAATGGAGGAGGTGGGTTTTGGTCGATCGAGAGAAAAGAAAGAAAATCTTACTGTCTTCCCCTTGAGTTTGTGTGTGTGTGGTCTTTTGCCATCAAGAATGCTTTGAAATTTAGGGATATCGTTTCTGGTGAGACAGTAATTTAGCAATGTTCTTTTTAAGTAGTATGCAAACACAACGCATGTTTGTGTTGTGTGTGTGTGTGTGATGCGTTCATGTAGGCCCCTATATGAGTGTATGTATGCATGGTGTGTGTGTGTGTGTGCGTGCATGCGTGTGTGTGTGTGTTGTTTATGTGTGTATGTTGTTGTGAATATATACTGTTATTTCATGCTTGCGAATTGTGTGACAATGCATACTTGTATTAGGCCTATTATAAGTAGTAGTAGTAGTAGTAGTAGTAGTCACAGCAGTTGTTGCTGATTGTTATGTGCATTTTTACCGGCCAAACGAAGTCTGACTGATATTGATTTTGTTTCATGTTTTTATTCCATTTCAATTCTGTGTAAAGCGCCCTGTAGCCTACATAGCCTATATAAATTTTCCTCATTATTATTATTATTAATATCATAGAGTGTCACAATATACCCAGTGATGTCCCGAGGCTCCGGTCATAGGCCATTGACCTATTGAAATTGACAATGTTACACTGTGTTCTTCCCTGTCAGGACAAATGTTTGATTACATTTTCAACACTTGCACGCTTTGTCCTATTGGTTTCTGCAAGAGCCATGACACAGACCTGTTTACCATTCCGGTTTAGCCGGAATTATTCAGGAAATTTGCTAAAATTCCGGGTAAAATAGTAAATTCCGGGTGAACGCTGAAAATTCCGGGATTTCGAAAAACCGTCTATTATTTGTTTCTGTTCGTAGGAAAAGACGCAAGGGTTGACCGAAACGTGTCCCTGACACGCTACGTCATCAGAAAAGGGGTTGTGCTTGACGTCACATGCATTAAATGCTGCATTTTCATTGGTTAAAGGGGTGAAATAATGTTTTTATTTTGGTCGATCTATTTCGGGACTGAGCAAATGGCGGCCAGACTTTTACTGTCGATTCGAAGAGCTTTCCAGGCAGTTTTTTAATGGTAGAGATTGTAATTAGGGCTTGAAATGAGTCAATTTAGATTATATTATCACTGGAAAATACGATGATGTGAGAATTTTGAAGTCAAAATTGATCGCGGCCGAGTGATTTTTCTCTGTCCCATCGTGGACATTTCCAGGTATTTTGCTTTTTTCCAGCTTGTTTTATACTAAAATTGACTAAGAATTAGTGACTGAATTTACGAATAAAACTTTTCTGGCAAAATTGAGCCAAAAATCATCACAATATTGAAAATCGACGCCGATGTTCACGGAAAGGAGAAGAAGAAGAAACCGCTTTATCGCGAGTCGTGTACAGATCATGTGAATTCCGGTTTTTGTTCTCAAATTCCGGGTTTTTTTGTGGCAAATTCCGGGTTTTTCATTATAAGGGTAAACAGGTCTGCATGACATTGTCCTATTGATTTCTCTTGTCTCAGGACAGTTTGTCCTGTCACTTTTCGATCCTCGGTG
Source organism: Phymorhynchus buccinoides (assembly GCA_017654935.2). NCBI lineage: Eukaryota > Metazoa > Mollusca > Gastropoda > Neogastropoda > Raphitomidae > Phymorhynchus > Phymorhynchus buccinoides. Next base: position 4,288,707 of record CM065695.1, on the reverse strand, counting down.
CATCATTGCGTACCATGAATTTTTGTGTGAACATTTTCGGTTGAGCAAGAAACAGAACTGCTGTGTCGTAATTAAAGCAGTGCTAGTAAAGACATCCGCTACAGTTAGCAATACAATTTAACACTACACAGTATTATTCTCCACATTTCACCTCATGTCAAGTAAACCCGAGTTCGAACCTGGGTACAGGGGATTTTTTCTCTCACTTTCACTAGGCCTTACAGTCTGAATGTAGAGGCTTTCGGATGAGATGATAAACCGAGGTCTCGTGTGCCCATGCACTTAGCATACGTTAATCCCAGTGGCAACAAAAAAGTTGTCATTTGGTCAAAATTTACCCCCCCCCCCTTCCTTCCTCATCAGTTACACAAATATCGCATGCAAATTTTTTTAAAATTGGGTGGCATGTCTCTGGCTGCGACGCGCTCTCCGGGTGGGAGCAACCCGAATTTCACAGAGACGCCTCTGTGACTATAAAGTACCTAATAATACCTAATAATTATTTTGATGATTCCAGTCCAACGAGCTAGGGAGTGAAGGAGAAATGCTCCGTCACAATTAATCGCATTTCCAACGAGGAGATCCACTACAATTGACAATACAATACAACACCATACTGCGTTATACTGTAGATTATTTTGCTCATTTCAGTCCAACAAACTGGGTAGCGAAGGAGAGCTGTTATGTCCCAATTATCGCAGTGCTAACGAGGAGATCCAACATGACTGACAATATTACACACACTGTATTACACATCATGTATGCAATATTTTGATGATTTCAGTCCAACAAGCTGGGTAACGAAGGAGAGCTGTTACATCCCAATTATCGCAGTGCCAACCAAGAAATCCAGCATGACTGACAATATAACACCATACTGTATTATACATAATTTATGCAATATTTTGATGATTGCAGTCCAACAAGCTGGGTAACGAAGGAGAGCTGTTACATCCCAATTATAACAATGCGAACCAAGAAATCCAACATGACTGACAGCATAACAGTATACATCATGTATGCAATATTTTGATGATTGCAGTCCAACAAGCTGGGTAACGAGGGAGAGCTGCTTCGTCACAATTACCGCAGCGCCAATGAGGAGATCCAGGGGCTGCGCGTGGCGCTAGAGGAGTCGAGGGCCAACGGGGATCGTCTGCACAGAGAGAGCGAACTGGTGGTGCAGAACGTCAACACCTGGGTCCAGGAACAAAAGTCAGGGGCTTCTCTGTCTGTCTCTGTCTGTGTCTGTCCCTCTTTCTAGCCTCTCTCTCACTGTGCATCTGTCTGTCTTTCTGTGTCTGTCCCTCTTTCTAGCCTCTCTCTCACTGTGTGTCTGTTTCTGTCTTACTTTCTGTGTCTGTCCCTCTTTCTAGCCTCTCTCTCTCACTGTGTGTCTGTCTGTCTTTCTGTGTCTGTCCCTCTTTCTAGCCTCTCTCTCTCACTGTGTGTCTGTCTGTCTTTCTGTGTCTGTCCCTCTTTCTAGCCTCTCTCTCACTGTGTGTCTGTTTCTGTCTTACTTTCTGTGTCTGTCCCTCTTTCTAGCCTCTCTCTCTCACTGTGTGTCTGTCTGTCTTTCTGTGTCTGTCCCTCTTTCTAGCCTCTCTCTCACTGTGTGTCTGTTTCTGTCTTACTTTCTGTGTCTGTCCCTCTTTCTAGCCTCTCTCTCTCACTGTGTGTCTGTTTCTGTCTGTCTTTCTGTGTCTGTCCCTCTTTCTAGCCTCTCTCTCACTGTGTGTCTGTTTCTGTCTTACTTTCTGTGTCTGTCCCTCTTTCTAGCCTCTCTCTCACTGTGTGTCTGTTTCTGTCTTACTTTCTGTGTCTGTCCCTCTTTCTAGCCTCTCTCTCTCACTGTGTGTCTGTTTCTGTCTTACTTTCTGTGTCTGTCCCTCTTTCTAGCCTCTCTCTCTCACTGTGCGTCTGTTTCTGTCTGTCTTTCTGTGTCTGTCCCTCTTTCTAGCCTCTCTCTCTCACTGTGCGTCTGTCTGTCTTTCTGTGTCTGTCCCTCTTTCTAACCTCTCTCTCTCTCTCACTGTCTGTCTGTCTGCCTTTCTGTGTCTGTCTTACGTTCTGTGTCTGTCCCTCTTTCTAACCTCTCTCTCTCTCTGTCTGTCTGCCTTTCTGTTTCTGTCTTACATTCTGTGTCTGTCCCTCTTTCTAACCTCTCTCTCTCTCTCTCTCTCTCTCTCTCTCTCTCTCTCTCTCTCTCTCTCTCTCTCTCTCTCTCTCTCTCTCTCTCTCTCTCTGCATCTGTCTGTCTGACTTTTTCTGTCTCTTTGTGAGATTTTTTCTTTCTGTGGCTCTCCTTTTTTTTATGTATATGTGTGTGTGCATGTTCGTGTGCGCATGTGTATGTATGTGTGTGTGTGTCAGTGAATCTTGTGGGTGTATTGATGAGTACTATGCAAAGCATACCCGTGTGTGTGTGTGTGTGTGCGCGTGCATGCGTGAGAGAGAGAGAGAGAACAAACTATCAAGATCTATAGCTTGTGTTCTTGTACAATATTTATCATCAGCGATCATCAAGATCCTTCTCTGGAAGAAAATAATGAGTATGTTTGTTATTACTTTTCTTATTATTTTTTGTAGTTATTAAAAGTTGTGGTTTGTCTTGATGGTTTTTTTGGTATTGTTTTTCTTCAAATTAGAACTTGTTTTGTTCAGATATTTGCTCATTTCTGGCATGGTTTTTTTCCATTGGCATGCAAATTTAACTCAACCCGACTCAATTCAACAGAACTTTATTGTATCAAAAAGAGAGATTACTCGTGGCAACGATATGGTGTTGTTGATGTTTGTTGTCTTACCCTGGCTTAAAGACTCCAGGGATCATCCCAACAGCCGAAACACTTGAACACTATGGTACAAATGCACCAGCAAGGGATGAGAACATTACGTGTGTGACCGTTTTTGATTACCCCGCCATGTGGGCAGTCACACTCCGACTTCGGAGGAGTTATGGTGTTATTGATAGATAATGCATGCAAACCCAAACTTGTATTTACTTTAAGTCGAAACAAGGCAGATCTTTAAAAAATATTTTAAAAATCATAATTTACGCATATTATTTAGAAAATGACATTTGTGTAAATCTTTCAAATTTGAATGTTAATTTTAAATTTCATAATTAGCTACAAGGAAAATAAAGACAATTATAAAATGCAAAAGGTTGATTTATGCAACATTGTTACGTTAAAACAAAGAAAAAAGTAAACAAATAAAAGGGAAAATAACTTAAAATACAGTTTCATATATCTTCTTTTTTTTTTTTTTTTTTTGCTGTCCCATCTTCTGGGCCGTACAGTAGCATTGCTCCCACGCCGCTCATTCTGAATCCCAATTCACAGCTACACCCCGGTTTGTTCAAGTCGCAGAATCCGAGACCAGCAGTCCAAGGAGAGCGAATCTATCAGTTTCATATTCTTGCCAGCATCTGAATTTATCCCAGTTTTTCACATTTTACTTGTGATATCACGTGGTCGGATTTTAAACTGTCATCTTATGTGCTCAAATTTTGACGTGGTGACAGCCCTGACATGGCCGTAGCAGTCGACGGGGCTATGAACAACATCAAATAAACAATTCACATTTTTATTTTTACTATAAAATTTTCTATCAAAATTGGCAAATTATCTAAAAGGTTATCCTTTATTAAGTGAAGTTGGTATACTTTGTCTGAGGTTGCTTAGCGAGGTAGAGCGTGTCCTCATAGCAGTAAAGAATCCTTTTTTTTCACTTACATTTTCTATTAAAAAAATATTTGAATTGAAAAAGACTACTTAGAGTACCTAGGGGGGTTGCGTACCCCTCAAAATGACGCAAACAATGATGCAAGCATGACATGATTTCTCTACAATGTCTACAATTTAGTGTACTCAAACAACGCGCAGACCTGTCAGTACTCTAGTATTCTTTTCTTTTTTTTCAGATTGGCCAATGAGAAGCTTGGTAACAAAATCAGGTATGTACTGATTTGTAATCAGAGATCTGGTGATTTATTTATTAGTGTTGGGATCTGTTGATGCATTTGTGTATGTGTTCATCAATGTATTGCAATGCGTGTGTTTGGTGTACATGGAAGGAGTGAATGTTAATGTGTGTGTGTGCATGTGTGTGTGTGTCTTTGTGAGTGAGTGAGTGTGTGTGTGTCTTTGTGAGTGTGTGTGTGTGTGTGTGTTTACTTTCTCTGAACTTCAAGATTCTTGCAGCAGAACAGTGATAGGAAAAGGTGTTTATATGACGGTAAACTACTACACACAGAAGGTAACATGAAATAAGGACACCCCCCTTCACAATTGAGCACACACATACACATAATCTCCCCCTCTCTCTTTCTGAACATTTTCTTGCCATTTTTCTTTTCTGTATCCTTCTTCTTCTTTTTCAATCTCTCTGACAGTTTCCTGTCAATTACAAGCGCAGATGTGTCATGCTGCCATTATGCGCCTAACTAACAAATAGCTAGGCCCAGCATGTCCGACTTCGGCTGGAGGAAAAAAATTTGAAAGTGTTTTGGGTTGTTTTAAAGGCAGGAGAATGGACTGGTAAGGCAGAAAGATAGTAGATGACTCCAAAGGGAAAAGGCAGAGTCAAAGAGAGTGACAGATTAGAGGAAGTTACAAGCACAGAACTTCCAGAAGGTGGGGGAGCTATTTATACAAAAGACCCCCCAGTATCCCCACGGGGGGGGGGAGAGTGTCCTGACGTGATCGTCACCGTGGTTTATGTTGACCCATCTTTGTTAGCAGCAAATGTTTTAACTCAATAATATCTTCAATAACGTGTTTTCTTGAACATTATTGTTGTTGTTGTCTGAATCCTGTCATCTTCTGTTGTATTGCAGAGAACAAAGCAAGGCCATCATGTGTCTCACCAACGAAAAAGAGTAAGTCTGTTTTCATTTGATCTCTTCCGGAACCTCCATTATCGAGTCGATGTTGTTGTGCCTAGGAAAACCTTACGATGTTTTATCGAAATTCGCAAGGAAGAGGATTACTAAGTGATGGTCATGATATTTGGTGTTGCTACAGCCCTGTTTACTCTACTCTTTTCGAGTAGTATTCTACTCAATTTGGACCTCTACTACTATTCAAAATTGAAAAAAATGCTCTAATTACTCATTTTCAGTGAACATTGTTTGATGGTTTAACACATTGGTGACGGGTCGCGACAATAGTAGGAACTGCAGTACATTCTGTGTGGACGGGTCGTGCCTACAGTAGGATCACGGTATAAGGTACAAAACTCGTGTGTTATTTTCCAGTACAGAACAGGTCGTTCTGTGAGTTGTTTCCATTGTTTGATTACTTCCGTTTCTCGAATTCCCTTGGTTTCGATGTACAATTTGACAGCAATTAGTGATGAAAAATGGCATATAAACGAAGTCTTACGAGAGAGGAGATTCTTCAACTGCTTGACTTGGATGAACCTGATGACAGGGACCCAGAATTAGTTTTTTCTGACTCTGAAAGCAACGAAAGTAGTGAGGATGATTGTGAAACTAGTGACAGTGTGCCTGTGGCTTCGACAAGTCAAGAGACTGAGTCTGTTGGTTGTGGGAGGGGTAGGGGGTGTCGTCGAATGCAGCCAGGTGTGGGGGGGCATGTAAACAATGAATCGTTCCCGTTTTTCAAGTCGGCATGTAAAAAGTGTTATTCCTATCAACTTATAAATTACATATGCGAATTAAACAGCCTTTTTTCAGTAAGTAACCAAAATTTGGTCGCAAAAGGACATCATTCAGCTACGTAAGACGCGTTTGTTTACAACCACCCAATTTCTATGAGTAGTACCGCGGCAGGCTCGAGCCTGCACTGAGAATTGGCTGAGGCAGCGTCAGTCACAATAGTATTAATGAATAAAACTACACTTTTTGCACCAAAACTACTCATTTCAGCTATCCAGACTACTCAAGACTTGTGTAGGTGGTAAACAGGTCTGATTTATTTGATAAAACGAATTTTAAAAGTTTCACTCAGCTAAAGTTTAGGCTCACCTCGGAGCTTTCATCTGAATTTGTTGTGCCTAGGAAAACCTTACAATATTTCATCGAAATTCTCAAAGAAGAGTCTTTGAAGAGGATTACTAAGTGACCGTCATGATATTTGGTGTTGGTGTCTTCCACTTCTTGATAATTAAACGGCTAAGCTCTCTGTAATGAAATGTAACATATTTTTCGGACTATAGCATAGGTGTCAACCTATACGGTTTTCCCGTAGTGCTGTACGGGAAAACCATGATTTGGGGTCTGTACGGCCATATATCAGTTTCAATACGGGTAAAACTGATTTAGATCTTGCCTAATTCAATCGGTCAAACAGGGGAAGTCACTCTACCATCAGCTCTCGTAGCCTATCGACTCGTGTGTTTGAGCAGACATACAGCACTTAGAACGCTGTGCGTCATTCTAAAAATTGATGTCATTTATATTTTTACGTCACATTTTGCAAGTTTTATCAGTTTGTGTCCACTGGCCACCCCTAATTTTTCTTTAAAAAAATGTTTGCAAGTCGCTGACTCGCATCCTGCGGTTTCAAGCTTCCGACGCCATTGCTGCATTGTTGCTATGGTATTTGACCGAGTAATGGAGGTAAACAACTCTAATTTTCATGAAGTGCTCTCCCCTATTTTTTCCCGAAAATCGTCTATTGCTTATCAGGTTGGTTTGGGGATGTGTTTCAGGATGTTTTCAGGATGTGTTTCAGGATGTTTTCAGGATGTGTTTCAGGGTGTTTTCAGGATGTGTTTCAGGATGTTTTCAGGATGTGTTTCAGGGTGTTTTCAGGATGTGTTTCAGGGTGTTTTCAGGATGTTTTCAGGATGTGTTTCAGGGTGTTTTCAGGGTCGTTTGTTTTGTTTCCCCCCAGGATGCTGATGGAGCAGGTTCAGAAGCTGCAGAAGCAGAACAACAAGCTGCGGGTAGAATTGGAGGACCGGCAGACGGAGGGGGAAAAACTCCGGGTAAGGCTGCACCGTGTCTCTACATTCTCACCCCCCACCCCCCTACCCTGTTTCCTCTCAGAAGCTCACCTTATACATAATTATTCCCAAACCCTTCATTATTAGGTACTTTATAGTCACGGAGGCGTCTCTGTGAAATTCGGGTTGCTCCCACCTGGAGAGCGCGTCGCAGCCAGAGGCGCGCCACCCAATTTTTTTTGTTGTATGCGATTTTTTGTGTGACTGATGATGAAGGAAAGGGGGGGGGGGGGGGGGGGTAATTTTGACCAAATGACAACTTTTTCGTTGCCACTGGGATTAACTTGTGCTAAGTGCATGGGCACACGGGACCTCGGTTTATCGTCTCATTCGAAAGACTTCACGTTCAGACCGTAAGGCCTAGTGCAAAGTGAGAGGAAAAATCCCCCGTACCCAGGTTCGAACTCGGGTGACACAAGGCGGACACTTTACCCCCGTGCCACTCTCGTGTCATTGCCTGTGTCAAAAGTCCATGGAATTAACGCCTTCGTTGCCAGAGGGAAACTGAGAAATTACCAATTTTCTTATTATAAAATTTCAAAGAGACCTGTCAGACTCAATCTGATAAAATGGTCTGGAGGTATATCTTTCCTGACTTGTCTAAACCAAAAAAACAACAACAGCATTGCAGGGCTGTGACATCAGAAGTTATGGCATCATCAATGACATCACACACAGCCTGTAGTAGACAGTGAAGGGGTTAAAGGGGCACCCTGACGGATGAGTTTTTGCAAGAAACATGTCGAGATCACCAGGAAAACACCCTTTACAGAGATCACAACACTCACTTTGCTCTGGTTTCCTAGAAATCAAACCGTCAAATCGGCGATTCCTCCTTGGCGGGGGTGCTGGAAGTCAGATTTTTTCAGTGAAAGAGAAAGCATGCTTCTCTTCTCTAATGGCTGCCTGAGTTAGACCAAATCGTTTGCACAAAATTTCCACAATACAAGCCTTTTTATACAGTTTACCAAAAGGAGTTTCGCTCACAACAAAGGAAATAACTCCTTTTTTTTTTTACTGCACTACAAAGAAGAAAAAACTTCAACCACTCTCAGTGGCCTCCACCCACCCCGTCCAAAATGGCTTCTCTCTCCGGCAACTCCGCCAAGAAGGAATCGCCGTTTTGACGGTTTGCTTTATAAGAAACCAGAGCAAAGTGAGTGTTCCGATCCTTGAAAAGGCTGTCTTTCTGGTGACCTCGGCATGTTTCTTGCAAAAACTCATCCGTCAGGGTGCCCCTTTAAAGCACAAACTCTACTCGTGTGTAAGGTGAAGGACGGTGGTGTTTCGTACTGTTGCAGGCACTGCAGAGTCACTCTGCTCACCAACAAGTGCTGCTCAACCAGCTGAAGGGAAGGCTGGAAGAACATGAGTAAGAGTTCATCATCAGTAATCATCATCATCACTGTCATTATCACCACCATCGTCATCATCATCATCATCATCAGCCGTCATTATCATTATCATTATCGTCGTCATCATCATTGTCATATCATTATTGTCATCATTATCATCATCATCATCACTATCATTATCGTCGTCGTCATCATCATCATTGTCATATCATTATTGTCATCATTATCATCATCATCATCACTGTCATTATCACCATCATCATCATCATTCTCATCATCATCATCACCATCATCACCATCATCATATCATTTTAAATATGATCATTTTCATCATCATCATCTACATCTCGCTATGCATAATGTTCTGCTAAAACTAGCTGAAAGGGAGTCTTATGCTAAAAAAAAAGAGTAGGATATTGAACTCATCTATTGCCTGTAAAATGTTTGTTTTTAAATCATCTTTTTACTTGTTTTTTTTGGAGGGGGTGTATGTGTGTGTGTGTGTGCACGTTTGTGCCATTTGCATGTATGTGTGTTCAAGTGTGTGCTTGCATGCGTTTGTGTGTTACTAAATGGTACAGAATGTGTAGTAAAGAGTGTTTGCCTGACCTTGTGCCGTAGGGTGGAACAAGACCAGGACAAGAAAACCAAGGTGGCCACCATTGAAGATCTGCACCAACGATTGAAGGCAAACATCGAGAACACACAGCTGCTTAACTCACAGGTAACACACACACACACACACACACACACAATTATCTTCTTCAATGTCATCCGCCTCATCTCTATCAATCATCTTAAAAAGATAGCATCCCAAAAAAAGTTGTCGAATTCTGTGGCCTTGTGTGGCCCTACTTTTATGGTGTCCTGAGTTTTCAATTTCCAATCCAGTCGGTGCGTTCGGGTCAGAGTCATGGGGATCAGTATGTTCTGGGGAGCGGTCTGTGGACGGTCATGGTGATACCATCGGGGGAGGACCTCACTCACGCTGGGTCCAAGACAAGGACATGAATGTTGTCAGTAGGGGGATTAGTAGGTGGCGTCCTGCGTATGTTAGCTCAGAACAGGCTCCACTGAACTCCTTCAAAGTGACTCAGCAGCAGTGCAGTGTCTCCTCCCATGGTTGCTTCTTGACAACCGAACGTAGATTTGCCCCCTGTAGACTGCTGGTTTCCGGATTCTGCAACCTGGCTGACCAGGGTGTGGCTGCAAGTTGGGACTTGGAATGAGCGGCATGGGAGCAACGCCACTATCTGTATGGCCCAAAAGATGGGACAGCCAAAACCCCCAAAAAACCTGCCCTCGTCCAAAGCGATTTGAGGACAGCTGGTGTTGGGAGAGGTTCCCAAATGCCAACCAATCCCATTGGCTGCAGCACCAGAGCCAGTGCAAATGTCCCCCTAGTTTGAGAGTCATAGTCTTCCATGAAAGACTAAACTGCATACTGCTATCAGTAATAGATTATATTAAGTTTCAGAAACATAACTTTTTTGTACCCTTTCATTAGATTGCCTATGATGAGCTGTTGATGTTTGTTTTCTTTGTTCTTCTTCTTCTGTTTGCCCTAATTGGCTCTGAGTCCAGTTATATGGATGTATGTTGATGGTATGAAAGAGCGAGTGAAAGCAGGAATTGTGGAATGAATGAAAAGAAGGAATAAAAAATGTTGAATACCAAAAAAAAGAAGACTAAACTGCACCATAGTAGGAGGGCTAAGAATGCCGCACACAAAAGCTGGTCAGAATATCGCTATGAAAATCTGTTTTTTATGGTTGCGACTTTTCACGCAGGCATATAAGAAAGTTTGTCAGACTATTGCCGCTTAAAATCCCCACTTTTACAATGGTGCATTTTCTCGTGGTGACAGCTGAGCAGTCTGCAGAAGGACAACGTCCGTCTTCGCGGAGAGCTGGAGCGGGAGATGTCTCTCCGCCAGAACATGGAGATGCAGCTGCAGGCCCGCGACCACTCCCTCTCCACCCTGCGCTCACAGCTGCCCTCCTCCTCCCTCCCCCCACCCTCCTCCTCCGCTGCCGACCCTGACAGACTGGTCAGTGGCCTGGGGTTTTCGTCCGCTGATCGTTTGTCATTCGCCTGTTCATTTTGTGTGTCCTCCAAATCGCTTCATTCATTCCTTTGACAAAGTCTTAACTCATTCGCATCGCAACAATTTTGAATTATTAAAAAAACTTCACAAATCACTCCAGCCATACACACAAACAAAACATACGTAAACAAAAGGAGAAATGAAAGAAGATTGCAGGTTTTTACTTCAGGTTTAGACATAGGGAAGTGGTAGATCAGAAAAAGTCTCCACACCGATAGTTTTTCCCACAACAAACCACTACAAAAGCAATGTCAGAGGCAAAATTGTGGTCTAAGGGAGCGAAGCGAGTTTAGAAGTGACCAAGGTATGGTGTGCACACAGATTTACTTCCCTTGAAGCAAATGCATCAAATTGACAGCTATCTATTAATTCTGGACATATATGGCCGAAACGACTTGAATGAGTTAATCATAACAAAAACAGGGTTGCTAATTTTCCCAGAACATTCCGGAAATCTATTTGGTTTTTTAAAGTGTTAAACTTTGGGGCTTTTGAAGCTAAGAGCTGTTTAAAAAAATTCCCGGATTGAGAGACTTCAGGTAAACATGGAAAGTTTCATAAGCAATGACATCTTTTTTGTTATAGCGAATTTGGTTTACCATTCATGTTAACTGCTGTTTAGAAGTCCAGTTGCCAGTCCATGTTTGCGTACCTTAAGAGTAGGGGTCTGCTTTCTAGTCCATGTTTACCCATTAATGTTATTATTCCAGGGTGGAGTGGAAGCGACAGTGATCAAATCACAGCCATCGTCAGACGCTGAATTAAGTGCCGAGGTAGCCATGTACCCATCTGTCCCTGTGCTAATCCTCACTGGATCAATCTGTTCTGTTGAAGCAGTGTATTGTCTCTATACTATTGTAGATCACACTCACAAATAAGTTTGCGTTCTGTTGCCTGACCTTTCATTTCAGTGCCTTCTAGGGGGGGTTAGCAGTGTACAGTGGCTTTAGTTTAACATACGATCAGAATTTTTGAGTTGGCTTTCAATTTCGCTTTTCAGAGTTGGCGTCGGATTGTTCATTGAGTTAACTATAGATGATTTTAGTCTCTGTACAGCGTAGCTAGGATGAAACCTTTCTGTTTTTCCAGCCCAAAGAAATGTCTAACACTTGTGAAATATGTCTTTTAATCACTCTTTTACCATATGTTTTGGACTATAAGGCGGTGCTTTTTTCTCATACGGACACCCATGCGCCTTATATAATAATGTGACCAATAATTTAGTAAGAAAATAGAACAAAATCTAAATTTGTGTCAAATTTGGGAGATGCTCTTTATAATAATGTGCGCCTTATAGTCCGGAAAGTATGGTACAAGATCATTATTATACCATGTCTACTGTATATCATTGCTGCAGTTGTGATCCTATATGAAAGTACTGTCTATTAGGTTTGCTCTTAATTTCTTACAATATAAGGCCGTTTAGACAAAAGTAAAGATCATGGTACACTCTTGAGATCATTATTTATACCTATATAATGTCTACTGTATTATCATTGCATCTTTCAGCAGTTGTGATCCTATATTAAAGACTACTGTCGAAAAGAATATATACATGGTTGTTTGTGTTTTGTTTGCATATAATACTCTCTCTCTCATCTCAATACTTTTTTTGTGAACTCTTGTTATGGGCCAGAGGCCTAACAATTAAAATATTTTTGACTTGGACTTGGACTCTCTCTCTCTCTCTCTCTCTCTCTCTCTCTCTCTCTCTCTCTCTCTTCGTTGGCTGGTGGAATTATTTGCGACTGAAAAATTGTACCCAAGCATCTTTTTCTTCGCGTAATTTCACTCTTCTTAGATATATTAAAATGTTTCGTCCCGTAGTTGTGTCTGTCACGAGTTTGTATTAAGAAAACAAAAGAAGAAAAAATCATGTGCATTCATGGTTTTCATGTCATTGTTATTGAACACAAGAGTAGTAGCCCCTTTCACTAGACCATTTCATTGTGTGGGTGGTTTTGGGGGAGGGGAGGGGGGGGGGGGCAGGGGGGTGTTGCTCTCAAAGTCTCACAGTTTGCTGTAATTCTTCAGGCTTGGCTTTGTCTCGAGGCCTTGCTTGCATTGATGTTCATGATTTGTCCATTTTTGGCTCACTCGAAGTGAGTCTATAGTATGATAGTTGTTCGGTTGTGTGTATATGTGTGTGTGTGTTGAGTCCATGGTCTAATCTCCAAACTTTAACGTTGGCATTTTCTCGGGAAATAGAAGGCGTACATTGTTCAAACTTTGCATACACATAGATGTTTATGCAAGCTTTCCAACAATAATGATTTGAATAATTAAATACTTAAAACAACACTGTAAACAGATAACATTTCAGATTAGTGTGTTAGAGAGTATTCAACAGGCAACATGAGTTAGGAAACTCATCAACACTGAAAGCCTCGATAGCTCATTAGTAGAGTGTCTGTCTGTCATGTGCACGGGCACTTTTTTTTTTTTTAGTTGTATGCATTAACGATAGTTTCATTTATACTGTAACATTTTATTGGCAATCTTGTACTTTAGACACTCCCCTCAATCTTTCTTTGTTGTTGTCCCACATGTGCCTGTTCGAGTGAGCCTTGAAGGGTTTGCCTCTAGACATAACCTGTCTCGCATCATTAGAGATAGCAATGTAACATGGTCTATGCTTGGTCACTGATCTGTGTGTGTTGCAGTCTTAAACAAACATGATCGTTTTAAAAAAAGAAAGTGACAGCTTATAGTTCTAAGAATTTAGTTGTATCGTCTGTTGTATCATTCTCTTCCATTGATTTGGACATTGGTTTACTGGCAAACCGTGTGTTTCACCTATTTAGGTAACCATACTTGGGATTTTTAATGGATCAGGGTTGGGGGGTTTTCCCCGAGAGTAAAGTTTGTCTTTTATAGCAAGAAGAAAAGTAGAGAAACAAATGCGTAGTTGTTGGAATTTTTGTCATGCATTCGGTGTTGATTTCCAGATTGGGTGTTTGTAAAAAAAACTTCCTACCATGAGGCTTTATACCAAAAATGTTCCGCTCATGACATGACATGCGAACGCCACCTACTTAAGATTATTGCCCTTGTCTGTCAGGAACTAGCAGCATATAGCCACAGACAATTATCTGCTCCTGACTCGTCACCAGGGGGCATCGTCTGATCGGGCCTAAAATTATCGCCCTTTTCGTGTCGGCAAGGAGTAGTATAGCGCCTCATTATACATGAACCTGTACTCGACTAACACTCCGTGCTCTGTACTTACTAACTGTGCATGTACTGGTACTTTTATATAATTGTATTGTATGTCTCAAAATCTATTCCCATGTGTTTGTTTGTTGTCCAGAATGTTTCCTTTTTATGCCTTTTAAGGAGTATTTGGTTCAATTAAAATTCTTTTCAGGTGTTTATAGTGTGAATTTGATTTAATGCTGCCGAAACCTGAGTGTGTATTGTTGTGATAGTTGATTATGTCTCAGGTGCAATTTAGTGATTGTAATGTTGCCAGAGTTCATGTGAAAGATTTTCAATATTTGTGTTTAATTTTGTCAAGAATTATTACTGTATGATTTTTTTAGAGGTTTTGTTTCCCCATTTAAATATGACATTTTTAAAAAATATGGCAAAGTGTTTTCTGCTCGAAGAGTAAGATCTTCAAATACAGTTAAAGAAAATTTCTTCTTGTCAGAGATATTTACAACCAAGCATGAGCAAGCCATGACGGCTCATGTTTTTGAAAATTTTTGTCCATTGTTAAGATTGACAGATGACACATCTGTGATCTCCATTCCCAGCAAGTGACCTTCGTATGACCTCTGTGTGCATTGGTTGATTATCACACGACCCCGACTTTGCATAAATTGCTTGATAATTGATTGAATTCACCGGTGACCGAATTGTCCCCGAAGTCATGAATTAATGTGACCTCAGACTTTGCATTAACCCCTTGACTGCCACCAACGTATTACGTACTGACCTGATGACATCACTGATGATGTCATCAGATGAAGAGGAATAACCCTGATATGCTGGCTTTTGCTTTAACACAGTCAAGAGAGTTATATCCCCAGACCATTTTGCCAGATTGGCTCTATCAGTTGTCTTTTTCATGGCATGATTTGTGCAATGATGTTTTCTTTAATTTTCTCTGGCAGTCAAGGGGTTAATTGCTTAAGACATTTTGCTTGACCAGTAAGCAAATTGTCCAGCAGTAAATGAGTGATCCCGTCATGACCTTGACCCCTCCGTGACCTTGACCCCAACCATGACCTTGACCTTTTCGGCTGGTTTCAGACGCGGGCAGCCCTGAAGAAGGCGATGGAGGACCCGGGGGTCCACGACCCCCAGAGCATGGACAAGAACTACTGGATACAGCGCGTGGGGGAGGTGGGTTGTGAGCATGCCTAAAAGTTACAGAGAAAAAAATAACTTGAAAACTTAAACTTTATTTTCCAAGAAGATGAGCAAATTGACTGCAGTACCTTTTGGAGCAACGTACGAACGGTGGGTGAAGAAAACAGCGTACCTGTGAGATGGAAAACTTCAACCTGTAGGATCTACCTGAAGTTTTCCCTTTCACAGTTACCTTGTTTTCTGAACCCACCGTTCTTACGTTTATTTTCCAAGGATATAGATTTTAGGCAAAGCCTATTCTTCCACTCTGTCCGTGATACACGTACAAAATAAAACACAAACGTGGCGAGGCATGCTATTACATAACAGAGCTGAACACAGAGGTAGCAAGGCAGGTGATATAATGATACAAGTTTTGTTTGCTTGTTTGTCTATGTTGATAAAGGTGCATTCGCTGAAATATCCAGTAGTTTTGTTTTGTCTCTTGTGAATAAAATAACGTCACTTTACGCTTGTTTAGTTGTTGTATGTTGTATGATACAAAAATAGGTTAAAATATGGATTTACAGAACTAGTATGCGCACATGCATAATTTTTTGTTTATTATTATACTTGCGCGTGAATACAAGCATGCAACCATACACGCACACATGCACACACAGAGTTGTTCGGTTCAAACCTTTGTAAATTTATTTGAGAAAAAATGCTAAATCCATGGTCCATATCTCTCGCAAGTCCAATGGAAACAATGTTTATTTGTTGTTGTTTTATTCAGAAGAGGACCGCAAAACCAAACAGATTAGTGTTAAAGAAATCACCCCAATGGAAGAGAAATACACCCAGCTGTAAAGAAGATATTATGATTAACATCTTAGAGGAGATCATTAATAGACTGGGGGAAAAAACTAACATTTTCAAGCATTTTTCTGTCAATAACAAAATCTCCCATACAAAACGTTAATGGTGGATACAACTGTCCCGCGTTATTTTGTCAAATTGATGTTGACTGATCAATGTATTTGCTGCGTTGTTCCATTGTTTTGTTTGTTTGTTTTTTAAAATAATAATTTAGATTTTGATAAAGAATAGTTTAGGAAATAGTGTGTGCCGCTGGAGGAAGCCAGCAGTGTGCTTGGGTGTAGGGTGTAGCTCTACACTTTGCACAGATGTCGGGTCTGTCTGAAAGCAGTGAGCTATGGTGTAGGGTCTAGCTACACTTTACACAGATGTCGGCTCTGCCTGAAAGCAGTGAGCTATGGTGTAGGTTCTATGCTTTACACAGATGTCGGCTCTGCATGAAAGCAGTGAGCTATGGTGTAGGGTCTAGCTACACTTTACACAGATGTCGGCTCTGCCTGAAAGCAGTGAGCTATGGTGTAGGTTCTATGCTTTACACAGATGTCGGCTCTGCATGAAAGCAGTGAGCTATGGTGTAGGGTCTAGCTACACTTTACACAGATGTCGGCTCTGCCTGAAAGCAGTGAGCTAGGGTGTAGGGTCTAGCTACACTTTACACAGATGTCGGCTCTGCCTGAAAGCAGTGAGCTATGGTGTAGGGTCTACACTTTACACAGATGTCGGGTCTGCCTGAAAGCAGTGAGCTAGGGTGTAGGGTCTACGCTTTACACAGATGTTGGCTCTGCCTGAAAGCAGTGAGCTAGGGTATAGGGTCTACACTTTACACAGATGTTGGCTCTGCCTGAAAGCAGTGCGCTATGGTGTAGGGTCTACACTTTACACAGATGTCGGGTCTGCCTGAAAGCAGTGAGCTAGGGTGTAGGGTCTAGCTACACTTTACACAGACGTTGGGTCTGCCTGAAAGCAGTGTGCTATGGTGTAGGGTCTAGCTACACTTTACACAGATGTCGGCTCTGCCTGAAAGCAGTGAGCTATGGTGTAGGGTCTACACTTTACACAGATGTTGGGTCTGCCTGAAAGCAGTGAGCTATGGTGTAGGGTCTACACTTTACACAGATGTCGGGTCTGCCTGAAAGCAGTGTGCTATGGTGTAGGGTCTAGCGCTACACTTTACACAGTTGTTGGGTCTACCTGAGGGCGTGTGACTGGTTGGAGCTGTGCAGAAATGATGGTTGGGGCGGGGCTGTTGGAGGGAGGGCTTGAGATAAACCATTGATTGATGCTTGGCTTACAAATATTTTAACAAACACACATTTTACAAAATGAATGTGACCTTGAATAATATTTCTGTTATCATCGCTTGTCTATAAAGTTGTGCATGGATTGGGTTGCCTTGAAAGAATTCAAAATTGTAAGATGTTTTGTTCATCAATTTTCGAAGATACTGAACAAATTATGTTTGTACAGATGGAAGTGTGCATATAATAGTTCGTTATTACATTCTGCAGCACCAACAGAAGTTAAAGGGGCACCCTGAGGGATGAGTTTTTGCCAAGAAACACATCGAGATCACCAGGAAAATACCCTTTACAGAGATCGCAACACTCACTTTGCTCTGGTTTCCTAGGAATCGGCGATTCCTCCTTGGCGGAGGTGCTGGAAGTCAGATTCTTTTCTAATGGCCTCCTGAGTTAGACCAAATCATTTGCATGAAATTTCCACGATACAAGCCTTTTTATACAGTTTTTATACAGTTTACCAACTGGAGTTTCGCTCACAACA
The DNA here is from genome assembly GCA_017654935.2 of Phymorhynchus buccinoides. Classification (NCBI taxonomy): domain Eukaryota; kingdom Metazoa; phylum Mollusca; class Gastropoda; order Neogastropoda; family Raphitomidae; genus Phymorhynchus; species Phymorhynchus buccinoides. Next base: position 4,271,310 of record CM065695.1, on the reverse strand, counting down.
AAGGAAATAGCTCTTTTTTTTTTTTTACTGCACTACAAAGAAGAAAAAGCTTCAACCACTCTCAGTGGCCTCCACCAACCCTGTCCAAAATGGCTTCTCTCTCCGGCAACTCCGCCAAGGAGGAATCGCCATTTTGACGGTTTGATTTCTAGGAAACCAGAGCAAAGTAAGTGTTCCGATCCTTGAAAAGGCTGTCTTTCTGATGACTTCAAAGTGTTTCTTGCAAAAACTCATCCGTCAGGGTGCCGCTTTAAGTTGCAAACATGCGCATGCACGCACACACATACACAGAGCCGTAACCGATGTTTGCAATATAGTCTGTCCTGCCGTTTCTCATGTTAGATGCACAGCATGAAAGAATAGCATCAAACATTGAATCCATTAGACAGGAATATCCTGCATATTGTTTGCAATCATCAACAAAATGCTAATTTAAATGTGTCCCTAACCCAAAGGATTCGGCCATTTAAGTGATTGAAGCAAGTGGTCCTTCATAGCTGTTCCATTGCACACAAAGTTGAGCTGTTTAGCTAAAAGACTGACTCTACGAGGCGAAAATGGAGTTTTACGTCCTCTTGGTCTGAATCAGACACATATGGGACATTTGTAAATACAAATATGGTGGGAACAATACTGGAGGCAATGCCCGGAGGCAGTACGAAACCAGTAAAGTCCCGATTTTTTTATTAATACAGATAGCTGTAGCGGTGACCACGCCTCGGTTAAACCTCATCGGCTATGGCACCGCCACAAGAACCGTTAAAAGACTGACTCTAGAAATCTTAGATACAAAATATGCCAAGCATTTCTTTCTAAAAAATATTTTGGCTGTATGTTTTTTGTGCATGTAGTATTTTTAATATATTTCTTCCATCAGATTTATGGTAAAATGTGTTTGTTGAACAATATCACGCAATTTGTTTAGTAGAAAAATGTTCTTTAAAAACAATACACTTATTATCGCAAACATAAATAAAATTGTGAGTTTAAATCTATGAGGCAAGGCAAGGCAAGGCAAGAAATTTATGTCATACCCCATTTGGGCACAGAAATATAAAAACATACACACATAAATAAATTTCCAAGAATCAACCCAAGAGTGATGTCCAAAATCATTTCAAAGAAAACCCATATCATAATATTACAAATGTAATGTATTACTAAATTAAAAACAAAATAAGAAAAGACATGATTGATAACATTTATCTGAAAGAACCGTTAACAACTGTAATGAAGTGCTTTAGTTTGAGTATGTCGCCTGCCTGAATATATTTCTTACATACTACAACATATTCTTGACTGTTATTTATGAAAAGTTACTTATGGTAAACTAAAGTTGGTTTGAAAAAAAATCTGAAAATAAAGGTGAACTAAAAGTACCTCCCGGAACATATTAGTGCCTTAACTATCATTAATGCATGTGTGTTTGACACGGCACTCATATGTGATGGTCCATGTGAAAAACCTACATAAGTCGCTCAGAATGTTTTGAGCAAAAGCCAAAAATAGTCAACAACCCCAAAAATATCAATGTTCTATTTAGGGCATATTTATGTTTATTTTTATGTATTCTACCAGTATCCACAACATGAAAGACAATTTTGAATGATTTCTTTGTTTAGTTGATCGTTTTCTAAATCAAGTCAATAGAAACAAAGAGGCAAAATTGTATCTTCTATGCCCAATTTTTGCAAATGATCTATTTCGAATGCCAAACTTCAAATAATTATAAAATAAAAACTAGACAAGATAACTCAATTTGGTTTTCTGTGTATCAACAAGGACTCTTTGCTCCATCATAACAAAATTAAAATGTTAATTTATGCCAAAATTCCATTATGTCTGTTTTTCCCATGCACTGTCACATACTAAGCCAAACGCTTTTTATTTCCGCAGATGCACTGAGCTATGGAGAGCAGTGGTAGGTGGGTGCTGCATGATTGGCATGTGTAGAACGCTCTTTGCCTTGCGTGTAGTGTCATTATCGTGTATATTGACCAGTTTGGTTATCATCCTGCTAACACTACTGATCCTCATTTTTGTTTTCTCAAACATTTTCGTATAGTGTCTCTTTCCAATATTTTAATTTTATTTAAGTACAGTGGAACCTCCCTTATAAGACCTCCCATTGTAAGACTCCCTCCCATATAAGACCTACTTCTCTGATGCATTGCTCTTCGTTGTAAGTATTAAAATTACCCTCCTTATAAGACCCCTCCCTTATATGACCTCATTTTGGATGATTTTTGAAGGTCTTATAAGGGAGGTTCCACTGTGTACAGTATTTTTATTTTCTAACTTCTTTGCCTCTGGTGTTTTTCTTCTTCTTCTTCCAGTAATGTCCACCTGCTATTTATTGACAATTATTGATTCTCACTCTCTTCATTTTTTTAATCTACCATATTTTTCGGACTATATATTATAAAGCACACCTCCAATATTTTGCTCAAAATTCACATTTTGTTAGTATATGTTCTTACTATATTAACATTCATATTATTGAACGTAAAGGTATGTAAAGTGGAGATAACTGTGTTATGTAATTGTGTAGTATGAAAGTAAAGGTATGTCAAGTGGAGATAACTGTGTTATGTATTGTGTAGTATGAAAGTAAAGGTATGTCAAGTGGAGATGACTGTGTTATGTATTGTGTAGTATGAAAGTAAAGGTATGTCAAGTGGAGATGACTGTGTTATGTATTGTGTAGTATGAAAGTAAAGGTATGTCAAGTGGAGATGACTGTGTTATGTATTGTGTAGTATGAAAGTAAAGGTATGTCAAGTGGAGATGACTGTGTTATGCATTGTGTAGTATGAAAGTAAAGGTATGTCAAGTGGAGATTACTGTGTTATGTAATTGTGTAGTATGAAAGTAAAGGTATGTCAAGTGGAGATGACTGTGTTATGTATTGTGTAGTATGAAAGTAAAGGTATGTCAAGTGGAGATGACTGTGTTATGCATTGTGTAGTATGAAAGTAAAGGTATGTCAAGTGGAGATGACTGTGTTATGCATTGTGTAGTATGAAAGTAAAGGTATGTCAAGTGGAGATTACTGTGTTATGTAATTGTGTAGTATGAAAGTAAAGGTATGTCAAGTGGAGATGACTGTGTTATGCATTGTGTAGTATGAAAGTAAAGGTATGTCAAGTGGAGATAACTGTGTTATGCATTGTGTAGTATGAAAGTAAAGGTATGTCAAGTGGAGATGACTGTGTTATGCATTGTGTAGTATGAAAGTAAAGGTATGTCAAGTGGAGATGACTGTGTTATGCATTGTGTAGTATGAAAGTAAAGGTATGTCAAGTGGAGATTACTGTGTTATGTATTGTGTAGTATGAAAGTAAAGGTATGTCAAGTGGAGATGACTGTGTTATGCATTGTGTAGTATGAAAGTAAAGGTATGTCAAGTGGAGATGACTGTGTTATGTATTGTGTAGTATGAAAGTAAAGGTATGTCAAGTGGAGATGACTGTGTTATGCATTGTGTAGTATGAAAGTAAAGGTATGTCAAGTGGAGATTACTGTGTTATGTAATTGTGTAGTATGAAAGTAAAGGTATGTCAAGTGGAGATTACTGTGTTATGTATTGTGTAGTATGAAAGTAAAGGTATGTCAAGTGGAGATTACTGTGTTAGGTATTGTGTAGTATGAAAGTAAAGGTATGTCAAGTGGAGATTACTGTGTTATGTATTGTGTAGTATGAAAGTAAAGGTATGTCAAGTGGAGATGACTGTGTTATGTATTGTGTAGTATGAAAGTAAAGGTATGTCAAGTGGAGATTACTGTGTTATGTATTGTGTAGTATGAAAGTAAAGGTATGTCAAGTGGAGATAACTGTGTTATGTAATTGTGTAGTATGAAAGTAAAGGTATGTCAAGTGGAGATTACTGTGTTATGTATTGTGTAGTATGAAAGTAAAGGTATGTCAAGTGGAGATGACTGTGTTATGCATTGTGTAGTATGAAAGTAAAGGTATGTCAAGTGGAGATGACTGTGTTATGTATTGTGTAGTATGAAAGTAAAGGTATGTCAAGTGGAGATGACTGTGTTATGCATTGTGTAGTATGAAAGTAAAGGTATGTCAAGTGGAGATGACTGTGTTATGCATTGTGTAGTATGAAAGTAAAGGTATGTCAAGTGGAGATGACTGTGTTATGCATTGTGTAGTATGAAAGTAAAGGTATGTCAAGTGGAGATGACTGTGTTATGCATTGTGTAGTATGAAAGTAAAGGTATGTCAAGTGGAGATGACTGTGTTATGCATTGTGTAGTATGAAAGTAAAGGTATGTCAAGTGGAGATGACTGTGTTATGCATTGTGTAGTATGAAAGTAAAGGTATGTCAAGTGGAGATGACTGTGTTATGGATTGTGTAGTATGAAAGTAAAGGTATGTCAAGTGGAGATGACTGTGTTATGTATTGTGTAGTATGAAAGTAAAGGTATGTCAAGTGGAGATGACTGTGTTATGTATTGTGTAGTATGAAAGTAAAGGTATGTCAAGTGGAGATGACTGTGTTATGCATTGTGTAGTATGAAAGTAAAGGTATGTCAAGTGGAGATGACTGTGTTATGCATTGTGTAGTATGAAAGTAAAGGTATGTCAAGTGGAGATGACTGTGTTATGCATTGTGTAGTATGAAAGTAAAGGTATGTCAAGTGGAGATGACTGTGTTATGTATTGTGTAGTATGACAGTAAAGGTATGTCAAGTGGAGATGACTGTGTTATGCATTGTGTAGTATGAAAGTAAAGGTATGTCAAGTGGAGATTACTGTGTTATGTAATTGTGTAGTATGAAAGTAAAGGTATGTAAAGTGGGAAAAAAACCCATTCATATTATAAGGTGAGGGAGTCTCACTCTATGGAAAATAAATTATCGCCTTATCATCCAAAAATATGGTCATGCATGCAGTGTGTAAAAGTGACTTGAAAAATAAAGAGGGGGAGGGGCGAGGAGGGAGGTGTGTGTGTCCTGGGTCTCATTTATAGATTAGTGACTGCTCAGTTTTCTTTGCTCACAGTGTACGTTTCACATTAGTAAAAAAAAAAACGTTTTTGTTATTTCAGTGTATTTCTTTTTCTATGACTTTAGGTAATTGTATGTGAGAGGGAGAGAGAACTCGGAAATATTTTAATGACTTAGGCCAACAGCCCCTATCATGACAAGAAAACACTAACACAAAACATGCACAACAGCAGCACTTAGTTTTCAATATGAACATACACACGCACGCACACACATACGCACGCACGCATACACACACACACACACACACACACACTCCATAACATCATCCCACGCGCACGCACACACATACGCACGCGCGCATACACACATACACACACACACACACACACTCCATAACATCATCCCACGCGCACGCACCCTCGTACCACATTATTCCTAATTGAGAGGGAGAGAGAGAGAGAGAGCGTGTGTGTTTATGTGTGCAAATTTTATCAATAAAATTGTATGCACTTAACACTTACCTTTCTCCCTATACTTTTGATAAATGAAAACACTTAGTGGTTATCAAACTTAATACATTAACCCTTTGATGTTATCAAACTTAATACATTAACCCTTTGACTACCATATAACGTATCACGTACAGGCTTGATGACGTTACTGCTTATGTCATCAAATGAAGGGGAATAACTCTGCTGCTTTTTGCTTTAACACAGTCAAGAGAATTATATCCCCAGACCATTTTGCCAGATTAGCTCTATCAGTTCTTTTTTTATGTCATGATTTTAAAATGAATTTTTCTCTACTTTTCTCTGGCAGTCAAGGGGTTAATATAATAGCTCTAGGTTGTAAACTGTCAGCATCAAACGTAAACAGTTCTTAACTCAGTCGATTCTTCGTCGAATAATATCAGCGACAAGCTGTGATCTAGCCTGCTGATAATGCTAAGTCGAGGGTTGTGTGCTTGTGCTTGTCTCTAACATGCTAACATATGGATAAGAAAACTGACACTTTCCAAACATTTTTAACATAGTTCAGCTTGCAAGATTTCAGTATTTTCTTTGGTCCTTTGGTATGTGCCTGGGCTTTTGCGTTGTGTCTTTTGTTCAATAGTAATCATTTTACAGCATGTGTATGCCACTAAGCTTTTGATTACCGTAAAATGCGGACTATAAGCCGCTACTTTTTTTCCTCAACTTTGGCCCATGCGGCTTATAGACTGATGCGGCTTATCTGTGGATTATTTTCCATTCTACATTTATCAGTTTGATTAAATCTGTTTCTGGACACAAACTTCAGCCTATTTTGAGCTTCTTTAGACTCAAAACTGTTTTTTAGTAATCAATAGATTCAAATCTCATGTTTAGAGTATCTGAGAGCATTAAATACTCATGTTCTTATAGGATATTTTTTATGTTTGTGTTGGTTTGTGCACATATAATGTTCTCTGCGGCTTATAAACTGGTGCAGCTTATATGTGAATAAATACCTAATATTTTGTTAATTTAAGGGATGCAGCTTATATACAGGTGCGTCTTATAGTCCAGTTCTTACGGTACAAGGCTCTGTGATGACCATTCATTTGTAAGAATTCTGTTTCTTTGTGTATCTCATTTGCATTCTTTCTATATCTCATTTATATTTTAAAATGAGTCTCAAGTTAGTTTTACATAAAAGCTGTTGCATCTTCGAATGTCACATTTTTAAAAAACGCTTCAATATATTTTTCCATTTAAAAGAAATCGGAACTATTCTCCAGTCACCTTGATTCATTCCGATTTCAGAGGAGCTCAAAGGAGAAACATTATTTGAAAGATTTTTTTTTAAAGGCATGAGAATGGGCCAATAAGTCAGAATATAGCAGATGATAGAAAGCAAAGGGGGAAAGGCAGAGTCAAAGAGAGTGACAGATTAGAGGAAGTTACAAGCACAGAACCTCCAGAAGGTGGGAGAACTATTTTTTATGAAAGACCCCCCCCCCCCCCCCCCGTTCAGTTTCCTGTCATGTGAGCACAGGTGCATCATGCTGCTGTTATACGCCAAGATAAGAAATAGGCCCAGTATGTCTGTCTTCGGCTGGAGAAAATCTTTGTAAGTGTTTCTTGAAAAAAGGCAGGAGAATGGACCAGTAAGGCAGAAAGAAAGTAGATGACAGTAAGCAAAAGGGAAAAGGCAGAATCAAAGAGTGTGACGGATTAGAGGAATTTAATTAGAAGCACAGAACTTCCATAAGGTGGGGAACTATTTGTACAAAAGACCCCCTGTATCCCCAGCATGCTTGATAGCGCTGTTTGACATGAATAGAATGACGTGTGCATATAACATTGCTTTCTATTTTACCTTTTTTGTCTCCCTATTTTTTAATATCGCAGTTGTCCATTCAGCTGCAGAAGAGCACGGAGTTCTGGTCAGACAAGGTGCGCTCCCTTTCCGTGACCCCCAGTCGTAGCCGACCCTTGACCTCAACATTCTTACGTCCATAATCATCGTCATCATCATCATTACGGTTGTCATTATGAAAAATCTCTGCTGTGATTGATTTATTTACTGTCAAGTGTCTTGTTTTTTTTATATTTGATGGAATTTCCATGTTTGATGATTGCGTTTCTTTTGTCTTGGATCGGCAAGGCTTATGTTCTGTTATCCTTGTTGTTGCTATGTTCTTGTTATTGTTGTTATGAATCATTTCCTGATTAACATTCCTTTTTTTTTTCTAAAAACAAATTTAGGAAAAAAATTTTGGGGCAAGTATGACCGATTTTTAAAATGTGTCCGTTAGGGGACATGATGACATGTGAACGAATATTGTGATAACGTATAAACTTAAGCATAACGAGGTGATATGGCCGTTTCATGGTTAAGAAGGATAATGATCATCGATTGATTATTTTTGCTGCTGACGTTGTTAAGTTGATGCTAAACTTGCAAGGGCTGATTGTTATGTGAATGTATATTTCCAATCTGAAAAATAGCAATAGAGTCAATGTAATTCTAACAGCTTTACATTCCATGCTAATCTGTGATGATACTAGTACAGCAATTGTAAACAGGCATAAGATTGAGAAATTATTATTTAGGCTGAAAAGCGTCCGAAAAAGGCTGAAACTTTTTAGTAATCTAAGCTTAAAAATAGCATTAGAAGTAGAATCGATATATTTAGTTGATTTTTATTCACTCATAAGAAGTATCTCTATAATCAGTTGGTCTTTTTTTTATCTAAAAATGTTCTTCTGGGGCCATCAAAAAGCCTTCTTCTTCTTCTTCGATCGCTCACTTTCCTGTCAATTATGAGTGCAGATGCGTCATGCTGCTGTTATGTGCCTAACTAAGAAATAGTTAGGCCCAGCAAGTCCGACTTCGGCTGGAGGAGGAAATCTTTTTGAAAGTGTTTCGTGAAAAATGGCAGGAGAGTGGACCAGTAAGGCAAAAAGATAGTAGACGACAGCAAGCAAAGGGAAAAGGCAGAGTCAAAGAGAGCGACAGATTAGAGGAAGTTACAAGCACAGAACTTCCAGAAGGTTGGGGAACTATTTATACAAAAGATCCTCCGGTATCCCCACAGGGGGGATCAAAAAGCTTGAAATTGAGCCTAAAGCATGAAAAAACCTCATGCCTGGTAAATTGAAGAAATGACCTATATTTATTAACGTTATTAAGAAATCCGATATTGTGATTAGTTCTTTAAAAAACAAAAACCAGGGCCTGTATTCACGTTGAGATAGCATGAGACTTAGCATCATGCTAACTTGGAAGCTCTTCCAAAAGTCCTATTAAATCCTACAGGACATTGGAAGAGCTTCTAAGTTAGCATCATGCTAACTCAACGTGAATACAGGCCCAGGGCCTTTGTCAGCACTGCCTTACTCATAGTTTTTGTTATTGTTGTTTTTTAGGCACAGTTTTACTATCTTTGTTTGCGTGTGTAAATACGTATCAAAGTCGTATATGAATATTAAAGTTGGAAACTGCTGAAACATTCGAAAAATCAAAAAATTTTTAATGTCATCGAGACATTTACTATCTTTGTTTGCGTGTGTGAATACGTATCCGAGTCGTGCATGAATATTGAAGTTGGAAACTGCTGAAACATTCAAAAAATCAATTAATTTTTTTTTATGTCGTTGAGACAATGTGACTGTAAAAGCCAACGCCTGTGTTAAATTCTGTTTCCGTTTCCACGTGAATCCATTGTGCTTCGATTCTCTGTGTGCTTTGTTGTCAACCAATCAATCAAAAAATAATATGTGGGGTGTAGTGAAAGTGGAGGGTGGTGGTTAACCGTTTTCTCGTTGATTTCTTGCCCTATAGGAGCGTGAACGCCGGTTTAACGTGTTGGAAGAAAATCACTGCTGGCAGCGTGTATAGATCTAGCAAATAAATGATTTCTAGGAAAGTTTCATAGACCATCAACCGATGTGTGTGTGAAGAGGCAAAAGATTGTAAAAAATGTGAATATACTTTCTTCCTTCCAGTCAAAAAGTGTTGATTTCCCATTTTTGTTTTTGAATTGAAACATGTCATGTTCAGTCACTAATATGTTAAGCTTTCTGCCATTGAAAAAAATATCTTAAATTTTTTCCGTCCAGATGCAAGTTTTCTTCCAAGAACCATATTCATTGTTTATTTTCAACATGTTCTATTTATATATAAACTTTTTATTTAAGCAAATCTATAGGATTTTTTTTGTTCAATTTCCGTCCAGCAATTTTTTTTTTTTCTTTCTCAATTTATATTTTCCGTCCATTCAAATAGTGCGTCAAAGAAACCACTGTTGCTGTGTATTAACATTTTTCTTTGTTTTAACATTATCTATTCGTCGGTGACACTGTTATTGTCTCACATTAGTAGTTTTTGTCTTGAGTGGTAGCTGTAGGCATCGTCTGTAGTGAAGGCGACACTGTGCGAAACAATCAAAATGGGGTGATCAAATGGTGTACAAAATGGAATTGGACCTAAAATGTCATGGTCGAAATACCTATTGTTATTTTTCTATCTTTCCCCATGGCAATACCGTCCTGTGCTGGTAATGATATTGCTGGCGTATGACTGTGTTGACGTGAATAAAGAGTGAAAAATCACAATATGAATTTCAACCACCTAGATATAGTTAAGGCAAAACGTCACCGACTCGAAGAAGAAAACTAGAATGGCAGCAGCTTGTTTCTTTCTCTCAGAGAACGTGATGTTTCGAGAGCGAGCGTTGATTGTTTTGTGACAGAGTTCTCCGCTCAAGCAACTCACAGATGTAAACCTGCGGTTGTGTAGAAAGTGTGTAGGCATCAGAATTGTGATTTTGCATATTTCTGACAGAGGATTGGCTTCTACTGTCAAGAGGTATTGGCTTTAAATTTGTTCTGTTAAGTAACATGTTAAAATGATTTATCACTACAAAAAGCCTTTTTGGTGATGTTGGCAACTGATTTCAGTGTTGTCCCTCTAATGGCCACTGCAACTAGGGTTATCAACGCCCTTGATGGCAAGAGTTAAGCCCGTGTTGGTCACTATCCAAAAGGGCATTCACTCTTGCCAAAAGCAGCCATTCAGTGGCCTCAAATAGGGTTATTGGCGAGAGTTATTCCCTTGTTTGGTCAGTACTCAAGCATATTCACCCACCCACCCACCAAGGGAATTCACTCTTGCAAAAGGTGGTCATTGCAGTGGCCAATAGTCCAGGGCCTTGATGGACTTGAGACTAGGGCCTCGATTCAAAGAATTGGTCTTGAGACTATTCCGATGCCCGAGTGTGGCTCGCGACTTTTTACACGCGAGGGTAGATGGGACGAGTCATGATTTTATGCAAGGTTGATGGAGATGAAGACAGGGGCGTGCTATTATTTAACGAAAACATGTCGCTATTCCCTTCTTGCCTGTTCTTCCCCTCTGTCATGGAGTCGGATTTGTTCAAGTAATTTTTGTAAACAAATTTTTAATCATTAGTTTGATTTATCTTGATATATAAATTTTGTAATTTTTTATATTGATAATCACTTAATTTGGTTTATAATAATGGAATGAAAAATGAATAGAAATACGAACATAATAATTATATTTTTTCTCTTTTGCCAGTTTTTTTTTTTTTTAAATACTATTATGGGTGACCAGCCTTGTGTGAGATTGGAATGTTTTGTTGTTATTTATGGGCTATATATTATTTCATTACATCTTTATCCGATGCGACGTTTTGAAAGGAGTACAGGCGTTCAATTTATTATAGGCGTAGTTTCAATTTATATGGACAGGTTGACGAATAAAGATTTTCTTCATGCAAATTATGCATGTGTGTTATGCGTTTGTATGATTTTTGTATGTGTGTGTGTGTGTGTGCACATGTGTGTGTGCATGCGTGTATGTGCTCTCCTAAGTGTCATACCGTATTTTACGGACTATAAGGCGATACTTTTCCCCCAGACTCAGACCCCTGCTCCTTACAATATGACTGACAATATAGTAAGAAAATATGATAAGAAAATTTGGTAAAGGTCAAGATGTGCCACCTCCCCCCCACATTTCTCGGTTAATTGTATTTTTCCGTTTTGCCTTTCTTACCATACATAAAGGTGTATTTTAGGAACGTTCTTAGCTAATAACCTTTTTGGAATACTAACCCTAACCCTAACCGTACCCCCCCACCCTATAAGACGGAAAAACGCAATGAACCACAACTGTGACAAATTCCGGTGTAGTGCAGTACATAATGGGGGGTAGGGTTAGGTTTAGGGCTAGGGTTAGTATTCCAAAAAGGTTATTAGCTAAAAATGTTCCTAAAATACAGCTTTATGTATGGTAAGAAAGGCAAAAACGGAAAAATACAATTAACCGAGAAATGCAGGGGGGGTGGCACATCTTTACCTTTACCGAAAATTTGAACTTTGTATTCAACTTGGGGGAGTGCACCTTATAGTCCGAAAAGCACGGTGATTCACTGGCAAATACAGTAAAAACAAATGTGTCGCTGACCAGCAGACATGTCCTTTATACATTATGACCCCCTTTTTTCCCTCCCCATACATCTTAGCCCCCGCCCTCTTTGGGTGATACACCTCCATACATTTTTGAAGCGATTCCGTCAAGCAGTTCATGCGACACAGCCTGTGCAGACAGAAAATATAACAAGGTCAACAAGCTTCAAAATGTCTCCCACTGCATTCCTTGAGTGGCTCCAATGCACCGTATTTTTAAAAATTATAAGGCGATACTTTTCTCCCAGTCTGAGACCCCTGCGCCTTATAATATGACTAAGATAGAAAGAAAATATAATAACAGAATCTGAATTTTGAGCAAAATTTGGAGGGTGCGCCTTATAATCAGGTGCGCCTTGTAGTCCGAAAAATATGGTAATTTATGGGCGAATGTGTGGATGTTGTCCTATTGTCTTTGTAAATGTGAAAAAATAAAGTTGTGTGACTGAAGATAAGAGCCCTCTGTGCTTCCCTCTGCATGTGTGTACAGTGGAACCTCCCTGTTAAGACCTTCAAAAATCATCCAAAATGAGGTCTTATAAGGGAGGTAATTTTAATACTTACAAAGAAGGCCAATGTCTCGGAGAAGTAGATGTGGGAAGGAGTGTTATAATGGGAGGTCTTATAAGACCTTCATAAATCATCCCAAATGAGGTCTTATAAGGGAGGTAATTTTAATACTTTCAAAGGCCAATGTCTCGGAGAAGTAGATGTGGGAGGTCTTATAAGGGAGGTTCCACTGTACACACGTGTGTGTGCGTGCGCACATACACACACTGCCCTTCGAGGGCAGGATAAAAGAAAAAAGCTTGTCAGACTATTCTAAAGATCAGTTTGACTTGACACACACAGACTCTCTCTCTGTAACTCTCAAAGGAAGAAAACAAAACATTTTTTTAATACTTTCTATCCACAAACAAGCAACATGATAATGCAAAGAAAACAATTGACACATGATATACATAAACTCACGTCATGTCGCTTAGCATACAATAATCAAAAACAAAACACATTGGTGTTCAACTATATGAATTTTCTTCCCATTTGGGATTACAGGGCCTCCCTTGATAAACCACCAATACTGTATAAACATAGAATTCTAAGCTTTATTTGGTCCAATAGGACTTTTTAAGATATGAGTGAATCAAAATGAAATAAAGGTATCAGTTTGATGCTTTTATTGTTGTTGAGGCTTAGTTTTCAAGCCTTTTCAGCATCTTTCAAGATTCCTCATTGTCATGCCTGATAATTATGATAAGAAGACGACCTTTGTTATATAGTCCTGTTCTATTGGGACTTTCTTTAGTATGTTGTTTAACTAGGGGTTTTCCCTCTTTTTACCATTAGTAAGTTTACCTTTATGTCTTCGTTCATGTAGTTTTCCACAACTGAATTAAGTCGAATGATTGTTGTTTTTTCTTCATTGTTTATTTTTCCTGAAAGTGTATTGACGTCGGTGTGACGTTTCAGTTAAGTTTGACGTAAAATAGATATTGTTAATGCTAATGTATTACATCAAAGCACGTCCTTGCTATTGAAAGCGAAAGAAAAACCTTGATAAAAAAGGTTTCTAAGCAAGGAAGAGTGATGTAATTTGACAGAATAGATCATTAGCTATATATGAGAGATATCGGCAGTTTAAGGCCGTAATTGACAGACTAGTGGATTAAGTTACATAGCTATGATAAGATTTTATTAATATGAAAATATAAGAGGGGGAGAGGCTAAAATATAAGTTAATTAACAGGCTTAGGATTTGAATTGAAAGCCTGCCTTCATTTGTTACACAAAATGAAAATAAGTGTGATGCATGTAAAGACAAAGTAAACTTCATTGAGCACTTCTTTTTTTAGTGTCCACTAGTTAATATATTTTGGAAAAACATTGAAAATTATATCAGAAATCGTAATGGAACAAGACCATCATTAACAATCAGAGAAGTACTATTTGGAATCCAAAACTCTTCATTGACAACCTAGAATCTGAACACTATTAACAGAATTATTCTTATTGTGCTTGTGTGAGTGTAGCGCTTTGATGTTTTTCAGTTCAATTATTCAGAATTATTCTTATTGGCAAAATGTGCATAACTATAGCTAAGAAAACAAAATCAGCACAACCTATTTCTCTAATATTTGAGCAGCAGATTGCTCGTCGAACAGCTATGCATGAGCAGCAGGCAAAAAGTGTATTGACGTCGGTGTAACATTTCGTCAAAAGTTAAGTTTGACGTAAAATAGATATTGTTAATGCTAATGTATTACATCAAAGCACGTCCTTGCTATTGAAAGCGAAAGAAAAACCTTGATAAAAAAAGGTTTCTAAGCAAGGAAGAGTGATGTAATTTGACAGAATAAATCATTAGCTATATATGAGAGATATCGGCAGTTTAAGGCCGTAATTGACAGACTAGTAGATTAAGTTACATAGCTATGATAAGATTTTATTAGTAAGAAAATATAAGAGGGAGAGAGGCTAATATATAAGTTTATGAACAGGCTTAGGATCTGAATTGAAAGCCTGCCTTCGTTTGAACGAACGCGCGTGACCTGTTTGATTTTAGTTTGAACAAGGTCTGCGTGACTAAAGGGAGACAACACAAATGTGTAGTCTGCTGACACTGTAACAGTAGGGATGTTTAAAAATAGCACAAGTACACGACACGTCGTCTGCTCTGAATAATTAGTGACGAGTAGATTATTTAGTTCTTCTTCTTCTGCCAATAATGTTCACCTGCCGTAACCGGCAATTACTGACATGTACTGGGGTTCAAAGAATTATGCAGCGCAGGAAAAATAAAATCAAAAATAATAAGTCTAGACAGATAAGAGGACGTGCACGACCGAGCACCCCTGGCTAGTCCGAGAACACCCAGCCGCACACGAGGAAAAGAAAAAGGGGGGGGGTAGTAGTGCTTTTAGTCAGAGAGCTTCAGCACCTTCGAGATGAAGGAGCTGAGCATGGGGGACTGGACTGTTTCTGATGGTAGGGAGTTCCAGTCGTGGACGGTTCGGGGGAAGAAAGAGTTGTACGCTCATCGTCATCAGGTCACCGAAGGTGTACTCTCATCATCATCAGGTCACCAAAAGGTGTACGCTCAACATCATGAGGTCACCGAAGGTGTACGCTCAACATCATGAGGTCAACAAAAGGTGTATGCTCAACATCATGAGGTCACCAAAAGGTGTACGCTCAACATCATGAGGTCACCGAAGGTGTACGCTCAACATCATGAGGTCACCAAAAGGTGTATGCTCAACATCATGAGGTCACCGAAGGTGTAGCTCAGGTCACCAAAAGGTGTACGCTCAACATCATGAGGTCACCAAAAGGTGTACGCTCAACATCATGAGGTCACCGAAGGTGTAGTCATCAGGTCACCAAAAGGTGTACGCTCAACATCATGAGGTCACCAAAAGGTGTAGTCATCAGGTCACCAAAAGGTGTACGCTCAACATCATGAGGTCACCGAAGGTGTAGTCATCAGGTCACCAAAAGGTGTACGCTCAACATCATGAGGTCACCAAAAGGTGTAGTCATCAGGTCACCAAAAGGTGTACGCTCAACATCATGAGGTCACCGAAGGTGTAGTCATCAGGTCACCAAAAGGTGTACGCTCAACATCATGAGGTCACCAAAAGGTGTCATCAGGTCACCAAAAGGTGTACGCTCAACATCATGAGGTCACCGAAGGTGTAGTCAGGTCACCAAAAGGTGTACGCTCAACATCATGAGGTCACCGAAGGTGTAGTCATCAGGTCACCAAAAGGTGTACGCTCAACATCATGAGGTCACCAAAAGGTGTAGTCATCAGGTCACCAAAAGGTGTACGCTCAACATCATGAGGTCACCGAAGGTGTAGCTCATCAGGTCACCAAAAGGTGTACGCTCAACATCATAAGGTCACCAAAAGGTGTAGTCATCAGGTCACCAAAAGGTGTACACTCAACATCATGAGGTCACCAAAAGGTGTAGTCATCAGGTCACCAAAAGGTGTACGCTCAACATCATGAGGTCACCAAAAGGTGTAGTCATCAGGTCACCAAAAGGTGTATGCTCAACATCATAAGGTCACCGAAGGTGTACGCTCAACATCATAAGGTCACCAAAGGTGTACGCTCATCGTCATCAGGTCGACGAAGTGTACGCTCATCGTCATCAGGTCACCGAAGTGTACGCTCATCGTCATCAGGTCACTGAAGTGCATGCTCATCGTCATCATCACCAAAGGTGTACGCTCATGAACAGTTTCATTCTGAAATCACAGAGTATATTCACTGAGTAGGTTATTCTAATACTCTTTAAACTCTCTAAAAATGTAATCTGTTTACGATGTACAATGTTGTTTAATGTATTTAATACTTCAAATTGCTTGAAATGTTGCATAAATATTAATATGTGTGCCAAATTTGATTAACGAACACATTGTAAATCCGGAGAAAAAGCCAATGTGAAAGTTACCACAGACAGACACACAGGCATCTGGAAAACCGAAGGCTCATGAACTTATAATCTCTCTCGTTTACTTGCGAGCTAAACAGGTTATTTTAACAATTTCTCTGGCAGTGAAGGGGTTAAAGCTCCACAGATTTCATCATAATGGTAATAGAGCACAGTAAACACAATTTGAAGTGATTCTGTGCAGCAGTTCATAAGATATTGACCAAACAATCAAGATAGCTAGCCCTGTAAATGTACTCTGATAAATCACGCCTATGAGACTAAGTTTACCATAAAGTACCTTGCATATCCCCACCCACCCAAAAATCAGGCTTGAAGTGGGGGATGGCGTTTACTAGGCACAACTTTCTATTTAATAAAGAAAGAAGGGGGGGTGGGGGGGGGCGTTTTCAAGGACATTGACAAACATGTGTCAATGTTACGTTTTCCCATTCCCCTTGCTTTTACAACGTAAACATCTCGTTCTACTTACTAATACCTTTTATTTTACCTGAAGTGCCGGTAAATGGGGAAGCAAACATAGAAAGTTGAAGATGCTTGAGCGTTTTCCGAGGGCGCAATTTTTGTTACATATCCCAATCGACTTGGATTGGTGCCATAACCGTTCGGTTTGAAAAGAGGACGGCAAAGTGTGTATGCTCTAGTTAGGGGTTTTGTCTAAAAGCTGGAAAAGACAGAAGGAGGGAGCACACTGAAAGTTCTCCACATTGCAAAATATAATGAGAAGCCCTCGTATCTTTCCTCATTTTATTTGCCTGGGCCTGTATTCACGTTGAGATAGCATGAGACTTAGCATCATGCTAACTTAGAAGCTCTAATGTCCTATAGGAATTAATAGGACTTTTGGAAGAGCTTCTAAGTTAGCATCATGCTAAGTCTCATGCTATCTCAACGTGAATACAGGCCCAGGTCATTCTTCTCTCTCCTGACCCAAAAGTACAAGGTAGTTTATCTTAAGCACAAAGTTTGCTCCGAAACAGGTGGTGCACGTTTACAAGGTACTCTACCATATGCACGAAAATTGTTCCAAAGTTGGGGGTGGGCGTTTACTATAGAATGGGCTTATACAAGGTACTTTACGGTATATGGCTTGCCATTTGGGTACACTGAGATCAGGGGCATGGCTGTGCAGAGCAAGGGAGCCATGCTGTCAATTTTCGTTTTATGATTGCCATAGCAATGTGCTTATTCTTATTGAACTAAGAGTACAAAAATGTTATTTTTTTACACCCCTGCATTGGGCAAAACAAAGGGATGTATTTGTTCAGCCACTACAGCTTTCATGATTGTTGGTATGTGGCAGCCTGAACTAGGAGCCAGTTGTTGTCGTACCCTGGCTTAAAGACTCCAGGGATCATCCCAACAGCCAAAGCACTTGAACACTATGGCACAAATTCACCAGCTAGGGATGAGACCATTACGTGTGTGACCGTTTTTGATGACCCCGCCACGTGGGCAGCCACACTCTGACTTCAGAGGAGGGAGCCAATTGCAAAAGGCAGTTTCAGTTTTGGTGAATACTCTCTCTCTCTCTAGTCTCAGTCTCACTGATGATTTGTCTACCTGCTGGTTTACATAGACATGGTGCTGTGCCCACATGTCACATGGATCATGTCCGCTATGTTCACGGTAGACCCGGGAGGAAGATTGTTTATGACATTCTCCGCCAGTATTGGTCCGTGCGGACCTTCAATCAAACATGCAATAAAAGTTGGGTTTGACGTCCGTTCAGCTAAACACAGCACACGTTGAACCAACCATCAACCAACCATCAGTACATTAA
Source organism: Phymorhynchus buccinoides (assembly GCA_017654935.2). Taxonomy (NCBI): domain Eukaryota; kingdom Metazoa; phylum Mollusca; class Gastropoda; order Neogastropoda; family Raphitomidae; genus Phymorhynchus; species Phymorhynchus buccinoides. Next base: position 4,253,138 of record CM065695.1, on the reverse strand, counting down.
CATGGGTGCTACTCCCCAAAATGAAAAAAATGAAAGGCAGGGGTCCGGGGACCCGGGGACCCATGGCCCCGGCAGCCCTGTTGGACGATTCAGGGGGGCAACTTAAGAGAGATACAACGAGACAGACAAACAGTTAAAATGAGAGAGACAGTTTGAGTCTGATAAGCCTTGTAAAATTATTACATGTAAACTTCCAAGATAGAACTAGACTAAGCTCAAAACGCCCCAAATAGCTTGTGGTCAATTTTTGTTGTTGATGAATTACAAAAAAATGAAGTTCAGTTTCTGGTAAAATTAAAAATACTGAAATCAGTGTAAAAATGAAAGAGTAGTACCCATGCATTAATGCTTTGAACCAAAGTGAAAACCCAAACATACATGTATACCGTATTCAGGGCTCCCAATCGTCCCGTAAAACAAGGGGTCCCAGGGACTCCTTCACTTACGGTATAGAGGATCCCAAATAACATTGCGCACACACACATACAGAGGTAAGCAAATAATAAGTATGACAGTCAGGGAGAGAGGAGAGGCTGACAAATTTGGGAAAATCAGTTCAATGAATTAGGCCTGATACTGTGATAGTATTAGTAGTGAAAACAATGAGGGTTGAAAGTTACATGACAGGTCATAACTAGGAATGCAAAGACTATGGTTTGTCATTTTGCCCATTTTTATAGTGCATCCCAGGGACCCCCTGCACATTATTTTAGAGGGTCCTTTAGGATTATAGTACTTTTGAATAGACCCCCAAATAGGGGTCTCTGGGAGCCCTGGTATTTTTCAGACTATAAGGCTAGTATTATAAGATGCACCGCTCCCCCAAACTTGACAGAAAAAGTTATGATTTTGATGTTATAGTTTCTTGCGGATATTCATAAGGCACAGGGGTCTCAGTATGGGGAACATTGTACTGCCCTGTAGTCCGTAAAAATGTGGAAAGGTTGTTTTATATAAACGTTTGCTGAATATGGCCGAACATGACCGCCAGATAGCAGAGGGAGGAAAATGCGACTGAGGAAAGCTGGGCAGGGATTTCTTCACAATGGAAATTATTTGCCCAGGGCACACTCCCACTCTCTAACACACTCACTCCCAACAATAACTGAGAGTGTATTGTGGCACAGAAGTAACGCGTTCGCCTTGTGTCAAGTAAACCCGAGTTTGAACCTGGGTACAGGGGATTTTTTCCTCTCACTTTACACTAGGCCTTACGGTCTGAACATGAAGTCTTTCGGATGAGACGATAAACTGAGGTTCTGTGTGCCCATGCACTTAGCACACGTTAAAGCCAGCGGCAATGAAAAAGTTGTCATTTGGTCAAAATTTACCACAAATATTGCATGCCCCAAAAACAATTGGGTGGCGCGCCGCTGGCTGTGATGCGCTCTCCAGGTGGGAGCAACCCGAATTTCACAGAGATGCCTTTGTGACTATAAAGTACCTAATACTGAATCAAATGAGAGTTGCAGTTTGTACGTTAGTTGATTTTCTGCAGCTGTGGGGAAAATCGTTTTTTCTTCGTTGATCGCTCAGTTTGCTGTCAATTATGAGCGCAGATGCGTCATGCTGCCATTATGCACCCAACTAAGAAATAGTCAGGCCCAGCATGTCCGTCTTCCGCTGGAGAAAATCTATGTAAGAATTTTTTAGAACAAAGGCAGGAGAACGGACCAGTAAAGCAGAAAGATAGCAGGTGACAGTAAGCAAAGGAAAAAGACAGAGCCAAAGAGAGTGACAGATTAGAAGAAGTTACAAGCACAGAATTTCCAGATGGTGGGGGAACTATTTGTACAATACCATCTTTTTTGTGTGAATGACTGGGACACCCAAACTGGTAGGCATTCGCAGTGGCTCTCTACCTTAGTGCTGCAGCGCTAGGGATTAGCTTGCCCTCGGGGGATTGTCTACATCAATCGTTTTATCATCCTCGTGACTGAGACCGTGTGTGAGAGAGAGAGTGGGACCGTGCATGAGTGTGTGTGAGAGAGTGGGACCGTGCATGAGAGTGTGTGTGAGAGTGGGACTGTGAGTGAGAGTGTGTGTGAGAGTGGGACTGTGTGTGTGTGTGTGACTGTGAGTGAGAGTGTGTGTGAGAGAGTGGGACTGAGTGAGAGTGTGTGTGAGAGTGGGACTGTGAGTGAGAGTGTGTGTGAGAGAGTGGGAGTGAGAGTGTGTGTGTGAGAGTGTGAGTGAGAGTGTGTGTGAGAGTGGGACCAGGGTTCCCACCCTTCAGATCTTTTACAATATAAGGACCTTATAAGGACCATATAAGCACCATTTCACTTCTCATAAGGACGTAAACCGTCTGGAACCCAAAGAAAATACTCTAAAAATCTGTGCCCATTGACGCCAAGTTCAGTGATATAGCGCACACAAAACATTGCGCCTTCCTGGGATCTTTGTCTGTCCTAATCCAGTACTTATAATCACCGTCTTTTAACCAGCGATCTTGGAAAGAGCATTTTCCTGGCATCTTGCTTTTTTCATGAGAACGCGGCAACGTTGTCGACCGGTTAATGCGGTCAAAATTTATGTCATTTTTCAAAGGTTTAAGACTAAATGTGCACACTTCGGACTTTGTTTTGTCCTTTGCAAAAAACTGATGACTTTTTGTTATCCATAAGGACCTAAGTACTTTCTGTAAGGACGATAGGTTAAATATAAGCACCTATAAGGCCTTATGAGGCCCATCCACAAATATAAAAACCTATAAGCACCTGTAAGGACAGTGGGAACCCTGGGGACTGTGAGTAAGAGTGTGTGAGAGTGGGACTGTGAGTGAGAGTGTGTGTGAGAGTGGGACTGTGAGTGAGAGAGTGTGTGAGAGTGGGACTGTGAGTGAGAGTGTGTGTGAGAGTGGGACTGTGAGTGAGAGAGTGTGTGAGAGTGGGACTGTGAGTGAGAGTGTGTGTGAGAGTGGGACTGTCAGTGAGAGTATGTGTGAGAGAGTGGGACTGTGAGTGAGAGTGTGTGTGAGAGTGGGACTGTGAGTAAGAGTGTGTGAGAGTGGGACTGTCAGTGAGAGTATGTGTGAGAGAGTGGGACTGTGAGTCAAGTCAAGTCGAAATTTTATTTAAAGATGGACATTGAATAAGGAAACATACATGCTTTTTTTCATCAAGCCATCTAACAAAGACAAAATGCAAACACACACGCACAATACACAAACCATATTGCTTATTTACATAGAAAAAAGGAACACGGAGCAAATAAATATTTACAGTAAACAATGGAAAGATTACGAAAAGCAAAACATATCAACAAATCGTGCCACATATTAAAATGGAAATGGGGGCACAAAAGGTTATACGCTCAGATACATTAACACATCTTTATCTCACTCTCTACTGTTTTGTCTATTTGTGGGAATGGGATTGGGAGACATTACAGATCAATTTTACAGAATAACTACTACATACTCAACTGTTGCTTATCCGAAAGATGGAGCTTAAGTCTTGTCTTGAAGTAGTTCTTGTTTTTATTATTTTTCAAATTAGCAGGCAGGTTGTTTCACAAGGTTCCACCAGAGTATAAGAAACTAGATTTATAGAGGTTATTCCCATGCCTAGCAAAAAATAACAAATGATTATATCTGTGAGTATTAACCTTAAATTAATTTTTATGCTTTTTCGGAGCATTCCCATTTACGATATTGTGCATAAGTATTTCTTTATTGAACAACAATCTGTCATGTAATGTTAATAAGTTTAGTTCTTTATAATCTTTGATAGTCAGTGAGCTAGATTTTAACAAAATCAATATTACAGCCTTTTTATACATACGGTTGATTAGTTTCAAATTGGTATCACTGCAGCTGTCCCATATATTAGATGCATAGTCAATCATTGCAAGAATATGCCCACTAAAAAATAACTTACGCGAATGTGTATCTAAGAAATGTTTAATTTTACTTAGTTAAAATTTAAAAAATTGAAATATTTTTCCCAAGAGATATTGTATGTTCAGTCCACGTTAAATCTTTATCAATGATTACGCCTAACATTTTGTGGGAATCAACTTCCTCAATTTCTTTGTTTTCTATAAACAGTGGTTGAAAAGGAGACTTCATTTTTTGTCTTTTTTGCCGTGCACTGCATACATACTGTCATACGTTTTGTTTTGACTGCATTTAATGACATATGATTTAGATGGGGGTCCAAGTCATAAGTTTATTAATATTTTCTTGTAGTTTAGTTGAGTGAGAGTGTATGTGAGAGAGTGGGACTGTGAGTGAGAGTGTATGTGTGAGTGGGACTGTGAGTGAGAGTGTGTCTGAGAGAGTGGAGTGCCAGTAAAAAGTATCATCTTATAGTTCCTAAACTACCCTAATTTTCTAAATATTAGGCGATACTTCCTCCCCCCCCGAGTGAGACCTCTGCGCCTTATAATGTGACTACTACAGAAAGACTGTTGACCCCCTACCCATCCCGCTGCTTTCCCGGGGTGCACTCACCAGAGATCTGGATCCTGTCAACGGTACCTCTCCCATTCCCAGCCCCTCCACCAGGGGGCAGTCTCTGAGCAGCAGCCAGTTGTGGCACCTGGCCACCATCCATGTTCAGGTCTCCGACCAATGGCTCCTCTTGGCCCAATGGGCCGAGATTGGGCACTTGTGGGCCAGGATTGGGCGCTTGTGGGCCAGGATTGGGCACTTGTGGGCCAGGATTGGGTGCTTGTGGGCCAGGATTGGGCGCTTGTGGGCCAGAATTGCGTTCTTCTCGGGAGGTTTGGAAAATAACGTACGGTGCAGGTGGGCGCTGGTGGGCTTGGCCATTGGGCACACCATGACCATCTGTGCACTGGACAGGAGCACGGAAGTCCTGCACAAAAACGCCCCATGGATGTCAAAGCTTTGCCATTTCTGACTCCACGCTGCAGCCTCAGTGGCCATGGTTTGGTCTTCTAGTGCTGTTCATACTGAAATGCCCATTGTCCTCAAGTTCCCTTTGCCTGGACTCATTAGAGGACTGAGATGTATTTGGGGCAAAAAAAGGTTTATGGAAAAGTTGGGTCACAGTGGTCATCTAGGTATATCTATATGGAGGTCAAGTACGCAGAACATGATTGGCAAACACACAACACAGTAATAAATAATAGCTGCAACGAGTGTCATGTGATGTGATGTAAATTTTATGGTGTAATGTTAATGTAATGTAAGGCTAATACACGTTAAGCAAAATTTGCGTTGCATTCTGGTTTTGCTTCGGTATTGCATGGTCACTGTCACTGTCACAGTGTCAGTGTCAGTGTCACAGTCACTCAGTCACTACAGTGGAACCTCCCTTATAAGACCTTCAAAAATAATCCAAAATGAGGTCTTATAAGGGAGGGGTCTTATAAAGGAGGTAATTTTAATACTTACAAAGAAGGGCAATGTCTCAGAGAAGTACTAGTTGAAGTAGGTCTTATATGGGAGGGAGTCTTATAATGGGAGGTCTTATAAAGGAGGTACGTTCCATTGTATCACTTATAACTGCAACTTGCAGTATTGTAAGTAATTTGAGTTTTGACATTACAGATTTGGTGTCTGAGCCAAGCTTAACATAGTCGGATGTATATATACATATACAATAAATAAGCAACAACAAAACTAAACAAAAAATGCATTCAAAGGTAGGAGGGGGCAGGGGGGGGGGGGGGGGGGGAGCAGTCACACACAGTGAGAGAAAGACAACAACAAAAAGACAAAGAGGAGGTCAGATTGATGGACAATGACCATGCAATACCAAAGCAAAACCAAAAGGCACATCTACAGTGCCTAGCCTACATGCACATCAAGTTTCATCTTCCTATCTTTATTCCTTCATGGTGATATGCTGTTAACAAACCCACATACATACATACATACATACATACATGAAGTGGCTGTGTGTGTGTGTGTGTGTGTGTGTGTGTGTGTGTGTGTGTGTGTGTGTGTGTGTGTGTGTGTGTGTGTGTATGTATACATACACACACACACAGTGACATACAGCCACTTACACAACAAAAACAATATCACCTTCGCTCTGTAAACTCTGCGGGTGATAACCAGACTAGCACAAAACTTTATTACTAACAGAGTTATAAATGCATGGAATAACCTTTCTGATGAAGCAGTTAATGCAAAGTCATTAAATTCGTTCAAAAATATAATAGATAAGTTTTTTCCAAAACAAAATGTATTCACTTAAATGTCTTAATATTCTAATATACAGATTTAAAGGAATAAAACTGATGCCTTAGCAGTCATCAGTGAATGAAGCCTAACCTAACAAAAATCAAAAACATATTTAGAGAGAAAAAGGCTAAACAAAATAGACTAAGTATAGTGCCATTATTTTATGCTATGCTATGCTATGTTTGTTTGTCTTCCTGCCCAGTGCTCGCTGCCACAACGGCAACGCTGTAACTAGTTTCCGGAGCTGGAGGGCAGCTCAGCGTAAATTTATAATCAGATTCAGATCAGGGCAGGAAACAAAAGACAAACAATCAAGTAAAATAAGACAGAATGCGATCTTACCATAGTTGGCTAGACTGAAACCAAGTAGACAATTCTTGCAACAAAAGTTTGTAGACTCTACTTTGTAGGCCTAGACTGTTCAGACAAAGAGTCAGAGTGTATAGACGTACTATGGTTCAGAGTATGGCTCCCACCCACCTGCGTGCGCATCTCGACCCTTCCAACGAAAGTGTCGCCATCTTAGTCAGATTTGTGTGTACACAGGATGGAAGTTCAGTTTAACGTCGCGTATCGGCTTTCGCCATGTACGACGGGCTGAACCAACCAACCAGGGTATAAACAAAAATGTATGTTCCTGAATCACTGTCTTAGCCAAAAGGCCGAGAAGCGATCAGAATTTAAACGTGTAAACAGCATCGATCGGGCATTTTTCAAACAAAGTTACTGACTAAGATGGCGGTCTCCCATACTATGGAGCGCTCCTTGTGGCCGGATATGACGACACGTGGGTACAAGGCATACGGTATTGAAAGGGGAATTCCCTTTCAGTGTCGTCACAGTTCATATCGTCCATAAGGGTCGCTAATTGGACGCTAATCTCACCATCTCCAGTTTCATTACGTCACTGTTCTAGAAGCTTCCATCGACCATGGACACTACATTGAGTGTAAATATAGGATCCATGCATCGACGTACTATAAAGCTTCCAGCACAACCAGCCGTCATATCGGGGAATTCCGCACGTGTGTCTTACCACCGATATACACACCAAAAAACCGCAATCAAACAAACAAAAAACATCTCCAGTACGTCGCAGACGCTACTTTTGACGATGAACGTCTTGCCTCTCAAATGTTTGTCAGACTTTATCAAGCATAATAAATCAAATGTCAAAAATCAAACCCTCTTCTCCCCACCCCCACCACTTCTTTTAGGTAGCATAATATTGGGCTCTGTCTTATTCACAATATGTATTATCTACCCGATAATACTAGTCTGGGATGTTATGTAATCTGGCTCAATATGTTTGCACAAATTGATTTTGTGTTTTGATGTACTAGTTACTAGTTAGGGTACCCCAAACCTAAAAAATCATAGGGTTCAAAATTTCCCAGCCCTCTACCACCTTTGGGGGGAGGGGGTGAATCTGGCCTATAAATCCCCTATATCAGGCAGTCTTCAGGAATACCGTCCATAAGGGTCTCGATCTGACCGATTGGACGCTAATCTAACTTTCTCGACAGAGTTCAGTCCTATTCTTTTTGTAATTTCACATACTGTTTGCCACAGGTAGAACAAATTTAGGTTTTGAATGATCCTGGGTGACGTTTTAATGTTGTTGTACTGTTCGGTAGTTAATAATACAAAGAATCTCTACGGAGAGCTGGACAAAGGCGTGTTTCCAGAGAAAAGGTCACCATTAATCCACTGTGTCCTGAACTCCTTACACTTTGTGGGGGCCTGCCCATGCCCAGGTCATGACACTTCCTGCTGTTCAATGATCATAAAACATTGGTGACATTGTAAAGACCTACAAAATGAGTTTATGTCGGAGTTTAACATGCTATCTGTGAAAACGGCAAGTGGTACAATGTTATCATTGTTAGTTTTTGTTTGTTTGTTTTAACAGACTTATAAGCCTACAATCTAGGGTTAACTGGTGAGTTGGGGAAAGGGAAGATCGGGGGTGGGTGGGGTTTGTCTGATCTTGTGACGCTGTCCCCGCACAATCAATATATATCCAAATTTATGTAAATTATGTTTTCTGAATAATTCCAACCCTTTTGAAGAGATTTGTTGCAAAGCATATAATTATTTTTAAGCATTTCTACGTGAATTTAAAGCATCATTCAGTAGGAAACCTTAACATTCATTTCATTACAGAAAAAGAAATACATTGAACAATACATGCAGAGTGTCCATTTGAAGGATTCATAAGGAACAGACATTCATTATTTTGTGACGGTTCGTGCATCAATTATGCTATCAAAAATATTCATCAAACAGGTAAAATCAAAAGAAAAATCCAAAACAAAAGCGCTAACTCTTTATCAATGATACAACCGCACATTCATGATTGAATACACGTGTGGATATTTCAGAGTTCGTCTTTCCTGCCAGAACTTTCCTCATATTCATTTTATGTTCATTCACCAAAAATGACAAAGGAGAATCTCCAAACAAAAGAGCTATTTCATAAATGTTGCATTAAACTTCTCATAAATTGTGAAAGTACTCATTATTGTCATGGAAGACACCAAGCCCCAATCTGATTTCACAGGGACTCACAGCATATGACCTCAACAAAATCAATCTCAGACATGCAGCAGGTTATCATAAAAAAGGCCTAGTGTCTATTATGCTTGGCTTTTAGTAATTGTACAATTTACAGGAGTGTTCTAACACTTGGAACTTGTATTTTAATGTTAAAAAAAAAGTAAAGTAATGCATTACGGGAAACGTAACCCTAAACATGAATACTTCATGAAGCTAAATAATACTATGGATAAAATTGAAGAAAGTGAGCAGGAAAAAGACTTGGGTACATTTGTTTATGCTGCGCTGAGTTTTGATGAACACAGATCTAATTAAGTAAGGTTATTAAAAAGGCGAACCAAATAATAAAAAGGTCTATCTATTCTAACCATACTGACCAACACTCAAAACAATAGCGACACGGTCTCTTTCCAAGTTTGTCCTACGCAGGAACGCGTTCAGTCGTTATCTCAGACTCTGTCGACCCTACTACAAACTTCCTCGGACACCTTACGTCAGCTTGGTGAAAATGATGTTTTACGTCCTCTCGGTCATAGACACATATGGGACATTTGTAAATACAAAGATGTTGGGAACAATACTGGGTGCAATGCCCGGAGGCAGTGCAACACCAGTAAAGTCCCGAGTTTTTAACATTATAGATAGGTGTAGCGGTAACCATGCCTCACTAGTGGAAACCTCATCGGCTATGGTACCGCCACAGTTGATTCTCAATTGACTTACGTCAGCTTCTCCGGGTTCTGGGTCTTATGGAGTCGGTTGCTGACCTGCCTCTGGGCAGACTCCACAAACGCCCCTTGCAAAGACAAGTGGCGTCTCGATTTCAGGACGTCCTGTCTCGAACAGTCAGTTCCTCTGGATCCAAGCTGGTTTCGCCAGTCGGTCTCTCAGTGGCTGGACCTCGCATGGCTCAACAGTTCTGTTCCCATCTGACATCTACGGACACAGATGTTCCTTTTCACGGACGCCTCTAGATCTCTGATGGGTTGGGGAACCCACATCGACGAGAAAGAGATCTCCGGTCTGTGGTCTCCAGACGAACGGGCCTGGCATATCAACCGGCTCGAAATGGAGGCGATCAGGTTGTCGCTTCTCCACTTTGCCCCTCTACTCTCCGGCAAGTGGGTGACGGTGTCCAGCAACAACTCAGCATGCCTTTCCTGTGACTTGCGGCGGCAAGGAGGAACTCGGTCGGTCTCCCTCTCGCTGGCAGCGGAGGAGATCTTGCTTTGGGTGCAGGCTCAGAGCATCACCCTAGCTCTCAGTCGAGTTAGTTCCGGGCAAACTCAACGTACTAGTGGATCAACTGAGTCGGTCCTCCCAGGTACTCCCCACGGAGTGGACTATTGCGCACCAATCCCTGGTTCCGGTCTGGAATCTTTGGGGGAAGCCATAGCTGGATCTGTTCGCAACCTGATACAGCTCACGCCTTCCTCTCTATGTGTCTCCAGTGCGAGATCCGCAGGCATTCGCTCGGAATGGCTTCTCCATTCCAGGGTCGGGAATGTTTGCTTACGCGTTTCCTTCAACACCTTTGATCCCCAAGGTGTTGGAGAAACGCTCCCGGGATGTCCCTCAGTTAATTCTGATCACCCCGTTTAGGCCCACGAGTTCGTGGTTCCCAGAGGTTCTGGCTCTAACGAATGAGCCTCCTCTGCATCTGCGCCTGTCTTCAAGCACTCTCGTTCAGCCAAGGACGGGAATAGGTCATCCAGATCCTTCAAAGCTGAACCTGACCGCATGGCTACTATGTGGCAGCTAGGCTTGAAGAAACAAGGGTTCTCTCGCAAGACCGTCGACCTTCTCCTAGCCTCTAGGCGCCAGAGCACCAACGCTTCGTTGGCGCATTTGGTTTGTTTTCTGTCAGGGACGTAAGATAGATCCTCTTCGTCCTTCTTCAGTTCAGTTCGTTGAGTTTTTGTCTCATTTGTTTTATTCCAAGAACCTCTCGGCGCAACCGTTAGCTGGCTACAAGGCGGCGGTCAACAACACCATTTCCATGGCGTTAGGTGTTCGTTTGGTGGATTCTCTGTCTGCAGTTCAAGTTTCGCATTTTATTGACGCGATTCGTCTTCAGGCCCCCTCTAAAGTCCATCGTTTCCCTCAGTGGGATGTGTTTTTGGTCCTCAACTTTTTGCGAGATTCCTGTGAACCTATTTAAGGACTTTCCTTGAAATTACTGACCTTTAACCCTTTCACCGCCAGCCATTTCTTAGCCAAAATTTTCCATTAAACTTACATGGATAGAGAAAAGATTTTTGTCAGAAATATTGGGGATTCTTCTGTGATATATTTGAAATGAGGCCTATCCTTACCTCTCAAAATTAAGAACCCAAGATCACTGGATAACAGACCCTCATTTAAAGACTTTTAATGACATGGGTGTTCAATCACTGTGGTGCAAAAATGTGACATTGGCGGTGAAAGGGTTAAGACGCTCTTTCTCTTGGCCCTCGCTTCTTCCCAACGGGTTAGCTGTGTTCATGCGCTCAGTGGCCTCGCACATGATATAGAGTTTGATCCTACTCATTTGTCCGTCAGTCTCTCGCTTCTCCCAGAGTTTCGGGCCAAAACTCAGCGGGGCGATGTCGATTCTCCTCTCATTGTCATCTCTAGCCTCAATTCCATCCTCTGTGATGATGACCTAGATGTCAATCTCTGCCCTATACGTTGTCTCAGGGTATACCTCCGTCGCACTAGTTCTTTTCGAGGTTCTAGGAGTCGACTTTTCATCTCCCTCAATGAAAAGTACCGCTTAGAGCTTAAAGAATAGGCGCCGCTATAAAAGTTATCTTAATAAATAAATAAATAAATAAAAAGACATCACAAAGTCCACCATCTCTCGGTGGCTCGTGGAGCTAGTAAACTAGCCTATGCTAAAGCGAGACTCTCTCTTCCCCTCAACCCTATCAAGGCTCATGAAATACGTGTTATCAGCTCGTCTCTGGCTCTCGCTAAAGGCGTTCGATCCTCTAGCGAAGATCATGGAAGCGGCTTCGGAAGTCCCATGACAACACGTTCCTGAGCTACTACCTCAGGGACGTGTCCCGCACACGAGGACCAGACGACTCCTATCCACCAAACGGGTGGTGGTGGCTCAGACCCCGGTTTCCTGTTAATGTAAGTTACGTTTTTTGTCTGGGGTATATGTCATGGTTATGACCTATTGGGGTAATTATGCATGTATGTTTGGATATTCTATGTCTCCAGCATCATCAGTACATTTGGCTGATGTTATGGTGTTTTTCTGTTTGATTACGGGTGTTCTTCCTTCAAGGAGCATCACCCACCTCCTCTTTGGTATTCTATTGTTTTGAGTGTTGGTCAGTATGGTTAGAATAGATTGATAGATTTCTATTATACTATCTATTCTAACTAAGTACTTACCAACACTCAAAACAATCAAAGCATCCCGCCCATCCTAGCCGGGGGTAGTGCTAACGGCCCTACATGCTCTCTTATCTGTCTAGGCTTTTTAGTTCCCGAGCGAAGCTTCGGGAAGTATTGTTTGCTTCATCGGTCTGTCCGTCCGTGCGTGCGTCCGTCCAGCCGTGTTTTCTCCCAAACCGCTTGACAGAATCGCGTGTGGTGGTGTGTCACCAAGAGAGGAAGGCTTTCGCGCATACGTTATCGCAATCGTGACCATGACCTTGGCGTATGATCGTGAAAACCGAAAATCTGTATATGGCCATAACTTCTACACCATTGAACTTACTGGGAGTCTTCAAATTTGGCATGTATACGTGCATTGGTGTATGGCGAATCTGATGATAGTAAAGCGGTCAAGGTCAAGGAGATGGGTAGGCCTTGAAAGTGGTTGGGGTCTAAAAGTTGGGGTTTTAGCCATATGTTTCACATTTTTACTTGACAGAAGTGCTTCAGATTGTGTCGTGTTGTATGACGTAGAAGAATGGGCGTGCTGACCTTGACCTTGACCTTGAAAAGCGAAAATTCCTTTTTTGCGCTATATATTTCTTGTCTGAGCTGTATCTTGTGAACTAGAATCCCTTCAAATTTTGTGTGAAGGTGTGAGACTATAAGAGTACAAAACATTGGCACATAAATTATGCCTCGGGAATAAACTGTCGCCGAGCGGCAGACATGTTTCCGTTTCTCTTCAGCCTCTTACATCTCATGAAATACTGCATGGAATCACTCCACATTTTGTGTGGGTGTGTAACAATAAGAGTGAAAGACATTGCAGCACAAATTATGCCACGTACGATTTAAATGTCGCTGAGCGGCAGACATGTCTCCGAAATAAGTGTGTACACCCACTGATTAAGGATGTACATCCCAGTGATCAGGACAGGGTGTAATGTGCCATGTAGGGTTTACATGTTACTGAGTGGCAGACATGTATCTGTGTTATGGGTGCACACCCCACCGCTTAAGGGTGTGCATAACGTGGTGTGATTCAACGTGGTGACAGCCCTGACAGAAATGGCCTTTGTTGTCGACGGGGCTATAATTTTAATCTTAATCTTAAAGGGTGTGCATCCCGGTAAAGGATATGTGTATTCCAGTCAAGGGTGTTGGTGTATCAGCCAAAGGATGCAAGGAGGACGAGGTCTAAGATGTAAGGGGGGTTATACCACATTGGGTTTAAATGTCACGGAGCGGTAGACATGTTTCCGTGTTAAGGGTGTGCACCCCGGTAAAGGATGTGCACTCCAGTCAAGGGTATGTAGTTGTATCACCCAAAGGACGCAAGGAGGACAGGGGCTAAGAGGGGAGGGGAGGTACAGGGCGTAACGGGCAAGGACATAATATATCTGCCGCTCTGTTATTACGTGGGTTTTTTTGCAATTTCTCAGTTTCTTGTCACTGGAGTGCAGATGCGTCGTGCTGCTGTCATGTGCCCAAGGTCGCCCGCTCGGGAACCTATCTGCCGCTCGACGATCCACTTTTTTCCCCCACGCGCAGTGATTTCTCTTTGAACCTCAATATTTGTCAGCTATTGCCGGTTACGGCAGGTGAATATCATTGACAGAACAAGAAGTGATGATAACTCACAACCACAAAACCACACACACATTTTTCATAGTTTTGTTTCAATTTGTAATGCATGCAAATGTGTTGTTTTGTTTGTAAAGTGCTTGTACGAGACCACACTGCAATTTCTTCTAACGAGATAATAAAGTATTTTTGACTTTGACTTCACACACACACACAGAGAGCAAGAACAATATCTTCTTCTTAATTCTCTTCTTCTTCTTCCAGATGAGTGCCCACAATCAACACTTTGATTCATTGGCACTATATAGGCGTCGAGGTTCCTGGTCGGACAGGAGAAACAAACACACCCTAAGCTATTTTAGTGACCCAGCCAGTCAGGTATCCCTATGGATCGTGATGCCGCGTCAGACAGGAACATGTATCTAATCTTTTTTTTTTTAAATTAGGTAGATTAGTTGACTCTCGACTGGAACATGTGGAGAGATGTAGCTGTCACAGCCACCTCAGACAGTTTGTTCCAGTCCCTGATCGTCCTGGGAACTGAAGGAGCTGTTACAGCCTCCTCAGACAGTTTGTTCTAGTCCCTGATTGTTATGGGAAAGAAGGAACTGTTACAGCCTCCTCAGACAGTTTGTTCCAGTCATTGATTGTCCTGGGAAAGAAGGAACTGTTACAGCCTCCTCAGACAGTTGGTTCCAGTCCCTGATTGTTCTGGAAAAGAAGGAGCTGTTACAGCCTCCTCAGACAGTTGGTTCCAGTCCCTGATTGTCCTGGGAAAGAAGGAGCTGTTACAGCCTCCTCAGACAGTTGGTTCCAGTCCCTGATTGTCCTCCTGGGAAAGAAGGAGCTGTTACAGCCTCCTCAGACAGTTGGTTCCAGTCCCTGATTGTTCTGGGAAAGAAGGAGCTGTTACAGCCTCCTCAGACAGTTGGTTCCAGTCCCTGATTGTCCTGGGAAAGAAGGAGCTGTTACAGCCACCTCAGACAGTTTGTTCCAGTCATTGATTGTCCTGGGAAAGAAGGAGCTGTTACAGCCTCCTCAGACAGTCTGTTCCAGTCCCTGATTGTTCTGGAAAAGAAGGAGCTGTTACAGCCTCCTCAGACAGTTGGTTCCAGTCCCTGATTGTCCTGGGAAAGAAGGAGCTGTTACAGCCACCTCAGACAGTTTGTTCCAGTCCCTGATTGTCCTGGGAAAGAAGGAGCTGTTACAGCCTCCTCAGACAGTTTGTTCCAGTCCCTGATTGTTCTGGGAAAGAAGGAGCTGTTACAGCCTCCTCAGACAGTCTGTTCCAGTCCCTGATCGTCCTGGGAAAAAAGGAGCAACGTCTGTATCCAGTGAGGCACGGAATAACACTCAGTTGGTTGTGTCCCCTTCTTTGTCAGCTTATTGCTGGTTTCATTCTGCTGTTGCTGACGTGGACTTCCACATTTTCACTATTTAACAGCTTATTAGTGTCTTGAGTACTACTGTACCTTGCACAGTGTAGATGACCAGTGGCCAGTGACAAATTTTGAGTCTTTACATTTTATATACTAACGTGGCGGTACCATAGACGATGACGTTTAACCGAGGCGTGGCTACTGCTACACTTATCTGTATTGTTAAAAATTCGGGACTTTACCGGTGTTGCACTGCCTCCGGGCATTGCCCCCAGTATCGTTCCCACCATCTTTGTATCTACAAATGTCCCATATGTGTCTGTTCCAGACCGAGAGGACGTAAAACACCATTTTTCTTTACATCTTATTTTGTGTCCCAGATAATTTATGCACTTGCATAATGCAGATGACCAGCCACTGACCACTGGTCATCAACATTGTACAACTGAGGTACAGTTGAACTCATGACACACTAATACTAATAAGCTGTTAAATAGTGAAAATGTGGAATTTGCGTCATTAATAAAGTAACCACTGGTCAGTCCTTGTTACATTTTGTTACTTTAAGAGTGTGGGGCTGACCGCCACAGCTGGCAGAACTCTTCTGACAGCAGCCCCACAATCTATGAACAGTTTCTTGTGAATTATTACATTAACAGTTACAATATGTATGTTGCCATCTGTCTGTGTTTTATCTGTGTGAATTGTTTTACACAGCTTGATTGCTGATGTACCTTGTCCTGAGCAACTGATAAGTCCAACACAGCCTAGCTGACCAATTTTGCATTATGATTATATAATTTCCAGCCGGCTAGATGCAATCCTTTGTATGTAAGACTTCATTGCATTGGCATGACTCTGTGTCTGTGTATGCTGTCTGTTGGGTCATTAGGTGGAATGATGAGGATTTCTCTTGTTGAGATAATAAAGTAATTTTGACTTTGACTTGACAGAGACAGACAGAAAACATCCATGTACATGGATTTGTATGCGACCACATAATGTAAAACATAAACGCTTAAAATCACTCTCTCCCTCTCTTTTGTATCCCCCCCCCCCCCCCCCCCCCACACACACATTTGTCTTACATGTTTCTAGTCAATGAAGGGAATGAATGAAAAATGGTGTTTTACATCCTCTCGGTCATAGACACATATGGGACATTTGTAAATACAAAGATGGTGGGAACAATACTGGCTGCAATGCCTGGAGGCAGTGCAACACCAGTAAAGTCCCGAGTTTTTAACAATATAGATATGTGCAGCGGTAACCACGCCTCGGATAAACCTCATCGGCTATGGTACTGCCACAATGTTTTTATGATTATATGTGACTATGTTTCTAGTCAATTTTTGTTTTTTCTGTTAACCAAGGACAGACTGGAAGAATAGTTTGCTTAAATTCTTAATCCTTGTTAAATAAAGTTTTTCAGTGTCCAGCATTCTCTGTGGGACTAGAGCGGGAACGCAGAACAATATTCAACTTCAAATTTTTTTTCTCTTCCTAACTTGATTTTCTGTGTAGCCAGAATGATGAACCTGATGGGCGTGTGCAGTTATTAAAAAAGAAAGAAAAGGGGACCTAAGATTAGAAGATGTCAGTTAGTCCAATATGCTTCATACAAACATGCAATTCCTCTTGCCGAGAGAGTGAGGATTATTGATGCTCAACAAAGCATCGACTCCACTAGTTCAACTGTGCATGTGTGTGTGTGCGCGCGCGTCTGTGTGCGTGTGTCTGTGTGCGTGTGTGTTTGCTGTGTGTCTATAAATGTTCATCATTATTATTATTATTATTTGATTTATGGTGTGTGATAGGTCGATTGCGAGGGAGAGAAAAGGAAAACGAGGGAAATGGAGGTAGAAAGAGTGACAGTGTCCTAATTTATCTTCTAAACCACCATGAATACAACAGACACTACGTAAGTAACTACAATGATTGTGATTATGATAAGAGTGTCGTATCAGAAGTGTAAGGTTTTTTTAGCGTTACCACAAGAAGAAAGTACACCACAATACTTTGTTTATGAAGATTTATTTGTTTAAGGGATTGGGTTCAAGCGCTGCTAACTTTATGGCCGTGTACACACATAAGCGGATATTCCATGTGGAAACCCGTGCGCAATCCATAATAAGTGAAACAAAGAAGGGAAAACATTTGCGCACGTGTCCTAATTTCCCCTATATGCATAAACTTTTATCCTTCTTTCTTCCACTTACTTAGGGTATTCTGTACGGAACTTATGCCTCTAATGTGAACCTGGCCTAAGCCTGATAAAAATCTGTATGTGTTAAAACAAAAAAATCAATATCATGAATAAATCCAGCCCTTTCATATTCCTTCATCACAAACTGAAAAACATTTATATGTAAACCTTGTGAACACGCAAGAAATAATAATATATAAGGAAGACTGCTCTCAAAATGATGACATGCAATCTCTTAATTTAAAATAGAAATAAAAAGGAGAAACACACATGAATGAAAAATATATCAATATGCAGTAAAAAAACAACCCACACACAACACCAAAGGCCCATAATATACCGTATTTTTCAGACTATAAGACACGCATGATAATCAGGTGCACCCCCCAAACTTTACACAAAAATAAGATTTTACTCTAATTAGTTATGTCTATTATAGTCCCGTCAACAGCTATGGCTAACTCAGGACTGTCACGGCATACAGTTTGACCACGTATAACAAAACACAAATCCATGAATCTCAACGTACAAAACCTGAAAACATGACAAATATTTTACTCTAATACTTTCTTACTAAATTACTTATCATATTATAAGGCGCAGGGGTCTCAGTCTGGGAAAAAAGAATCACCTTATCGTACATAAAATACGGTCAGTACTCATACAGTCAACTACCTTGCACGGTTTCCATCAGGCCATTCGGATGATTTTGATGTCATATATAATATATATATATAACACACATACACCAACAAACGTAATCATATAGAAAAAAGCCAAGTGTCTGTGTGTCTGAAACATGAAACGGGCCTTATAACTCCGCCATTTTTCGACCAAATAGCTTCAAATTTGCTGTGAGCCCTGACGGGGCGATGGCAACGGCAACCGAGGCGGCCGTGTCATTTGCGCGGTTTTGCAAATGTGCGAAACGCGCATCCGCCGGCCTTTCGGCGCCCGCATCTCCGGTATTTCTGGACCGATTGCCTTCAAATTTGGCAGGTAGATGACTAGGGACGGTGACTATCGATGTGCCAAACCGGAAGCCAATCGATTACTTAGGCACATAACAGCAGCATGATGCAAAACGGGCCTTATAACTCCGCCGGTTTTCAACCGAATCGCGTCAAATTTGCTGTCAGGCTTGCTGTCGCCGGCAAAGCCTGGAAGCAAATTGAAGAAAATCGGGAGAGCGTCACTCTCAGAGCAGCGCCAACAGGAAGCGGGGCCTTATAACTCTGCCGTTTCTTA
>CM065695.1:4203437-4234127 GCA_017654935.2 Phymorhynchus buccinoides | reverse complement strand
CACCGCCAGCCATTTCTTAGCCAAAATTTTCCATTAAACTTACCATGATAGCGGAAAGATTTTTGTCAGAAAATGGGGATTCTGTCTGTGATAATTTGAAATGAGGCTATCCTTTACCTCTCAAAAAATTAAGACCCCCAAGAGCAATGGATTACAGATCCTCAATTTGTAAAGACTTTTAATGACATGGGTGTTCAACACTGTGGTGCAAAAAAATAGTGACATTGGCGGTGAAAGGGTTAAGACGCTCTTTCTGCTATGCCTCTCGCTCTCTCCAACGGGCCGTTAGCTGTTTTTGTTCATGCGATCAGTGGCCTCGCACAGATATAGAGTTGGATCCTACTCATTTGTCCGTCTTCGTCTCTCGATTCTCCCAGAGTTTCGGGCCAAAAACTCAGCGGGGCGATTGTCGATTCTTCTCTCATTGTCATCTCTAGCCTCCTCAATTCCCATCCTCTGTGAATGATGACCTAGAGTCAATCTCTGCCTATACGTTGTCTCAGGCGTATACCTCCGTCGCACTATTTCTTTTCGACGGGTTCTAGAGTTCTCGACTTTCCTCTCTCAATGAAAGGTACCGATTCTCTAGGAGCTTAAAGAATAGGCCGCGCTATAAAAGTTAATCCTTAATAAATAAATAAATAAATAAAAAGACATCACAAAGCCACCATCTCTCGGTGGCCTCGTGGAGCACGAAATAAAAAAATAAGCTTATGCCTAAAAGCGAGACTCTCTCTATCCCCTCAACCCTATCAAGGCTCATGAAATGACGTGTTATCAGCTCGTCTCTGGCCTATCGCTAAAGGCGTTCGACCTCTAGCGAAGAAAAGAATCATGGAAGCGGCGCTTCGGAATTCCCACATGGACAAACACGTTCCTGAGCTACGCTACTCTTAGGGACGTGTCCCGCACCCCGCACCACAAGAGGACCAGACGACTCCTAACCACCAAACGTGGTGGGGGTGGCTCAGACCCCGGGTTTCCCTTGTTAATGTAAGTTACGTTTTTTGTTCTCTGGGGTATATGCATGGTTAGACCTATTGGCACGGTAATTTATGCAATGTATGTTTGGATATCCTAGTCTCCCGCATCATCAGTACATTTGGCTGATGTTAATGTTATGGTGTTTTTCTGTTGATTACGGGTGTTATTCCTTCAAGGGCATCACCCACCTCCTCTTTGGTTATATTCTATTGTTTTGAGTGTTGGTCAGTTATGGTTAGAAATAGATGATAGATTTACTATTATACATCTATTTCTAACTAAAGTAATTACCAACATCAAAACAATCAACGCATCCCGACATCCCAGCCGGGGGTCGGGAGGTAGTGCTAACGGCCCTTACATGATCTCTTATCTGTCTTGGCTTTTTACTTTTTAGTTCCCGAGCGAAGCTTCGGGAAGTATTGTTTTGCTTCACCCCCCCCCCCCCCCGGTCTGTCCGTCCGTGCCCGTGCGTGCCGGCAGCGTGTGTGTTCTCCAAACCGCTTCTTGACAGAATCGCGGTTGTGGTTGCGGAGTGTAACCAAGAGAGGAAGGCTTCTTCGCGCATACGGTTATCGCAATTCGGACCATGACTTGGCGTATGATCGTTGAAAACCGAAAATCTGTATCTATATGGCCCCAAACTTCTACCCCATTGAATCCTTATGGGACGTCTTCAAATTTGGCATTCATGTATACGGTGCATTTGGTGTATGGCGAAGCGCTGATAGTAAAGCGGGTAAGGTCAAGGAGATGGGTAGGCCTTGAAAGTGGTTGGGGTCTAAAAGTTGGGTGTTACGCAATATGTTTCACATTTTTACTGGAAAGAAGTGCTTTCCAGATTTGTGTGTCGGTTGTTAGACGTAGAAGATATGGGCGTGTCCGTGCGAACCTTGACCTTGACCTTGAAAAGCGAAAAATTCCTTTTTTTTTGCCCGCTATAATTTTTGTCTGAGCTGTTTGTATCTTGTTGAAACTAGAATCCTTCAAATTTTGTGTGAAGGTGTGAGACGACCTATAAGAGATACAAAACTTCGGCACATAAATTTGCCTCGGGAAAATAATAAACCTGTCGCCCCGAGCGGCCACAGACATGTTTCAGTTTCTCTTCAGCCTCTTACATCTCATGAAATACTGAATGGAATCACTCCACATTTTGTCTTGTGGTGTGTGTAATGTAATTGTAACAATAAGAGTGGAAATACATTGCAGTACAAATCTATGCCACGTACGATTTTAAATGTCGCTGAGCGGAAGACATGTCTCCGAAAAAAGTGTGTACACCCACTGATTAAGGGAGTACATCCAGTGATCAGGACAGGGTTGTAATTTTGTAATGTGCCATTGTCGGGTTTTACATGTACTGGTCGGCCCAGACAATGTATCTGTGTATGGCTGTGCCCCACCCACCGCTTAAGGGTGTGCATGTGCATAACGTTTGGTGTGATTCAACGTCGGTGACAGCCCTGACAGAAATGGCCTGTGTTGCGAACGGGGCCTATAATTTTATTTAATCTAATCTCTTAAAGGGTGTGCCATCCCGGATAAAGGATATGTGTATTCCAGGTCAAGGGTGTTGGGGTATCAGCCAAAGGATGCAAGGGATTGGACGATTGAGGTCCTAAGATGTAAAGGGGGGTTATAACACATTGGGTTTAAAATGTCACGGAGCGGTAGACATGTTTCAGTTCGTTAAGGTGTCTCTGGTGTTACGGGTCGTGCACCCCGGTAAAGGAGTGCACTCCAGTCAAGGGTATATGTAGTTGTATCACCCAAAGGACGCAAGGAGGGAAAAAAAAAACCCCAGGGGCTGAATGAGGGGAGGGTAGGTACAGGCGAACGGGCAGGAAGGACATAAATAATCTGCCGCTCTGTTATCCGTGGGTTTTTTTGCCAATTTTCTCAGGTTCTTGTCACTGGAGTGCGATGCGGCGTGTGCTTGTCATGTGCCCAAGGTCGCCAGCTCCGGCTGCGGAACCTATCTGCCGCTAGACGATCCACTTTTTTCCCCACGCGCAGTGATTTATCTTGAAACCTCAATATTGTCAGCTATTGCCCGGTTACTGGCAGGTCCAGGTGAATATCATTGACAGAACAAGATGTGATGATAACCCACAACCACAAAACCACACAACATTTTTCATAGTTTTGTTCAATTGTAATGCATGCAAATGTGTTGTTGTTGTTTGTAAAGTGCTTGTACGGATGAGACCACACTGCAATTTATTCTAACGTGATAATAAAGTATTGTTGAATTTGACTTTGAATCACACACACACACACAGAGCAAGAACAATATACAGTATCTTCTTCTTAATTCTCTTCTTCTTCTTCCAGATGAGTGCCCACAATCAACACTTTGATTCATTGGCACTATATAGGCGTCGAGGTTCCTGGTCAGACAGGAGAAACAACACCCTAAGCTATTTTAGTGACCCAGCCAGTCAGGTCTCCCTGTGGATCGTGATGCCGCGTCAGACAGGAACATGTATCTAATTTTTTAATTTTTAAATTAGGTAGATTAGTTGACTCTCGACTGCAACATGTCGAGAGATGTAGCTGTCACAGCCCCCTCAGACAGTTTGTTCCAGTCCCTGATCGTCCTGGGAACTGAAGGAGCTGTTACCGCCTCCTCAGACAGTCTGGTGTCCAGTCCCTGATTGTTCTGGGAAAGAAGGAGCTGTTACAGCCTCCTCAGACAGTTGGTTCCAGTCACTGTGATGCGTCCTGGGAACAGAAGGAGCTGTCACAAGCCACCTCAGGGACAGTTGCGTTCCAGGCCCTGATTGTCCTGGAAAAGAAGGAGCTGTCTACAGCCACGTCAGACAGTTGGTTCCAGTCATAGATTGTTCTGGGAAAGAAGGAGCTGTTAACAGCCACCTCGGACAGTTTGTTCCAGTCCCTGGTTGTCCTGGGAAAGAAGGAGGTTACAGCACTCAGACAGTTGTTCCAGGCCTGATTGTCCTTGGAAGAAGGATGCTGTGAACAAGCCACCTCAGACCGTGGTTCCAGTCCCTGATCGTCCTGGATAAAGAAGGAGCTGTCACAGCACCTCAGGACAGTGGGTTCCAGCCCGATTGTTCGGAAAGAGTAGCGGTTACAGCTCCTCAGACAGGTTTGTTCCAGTCATTGATTGTTCTGGGAAGGAAGGAGCTGTTACAGCCACCTCAGATAGTTGGTTCCAGTCCCTGATTGTTCTGGAAAAGGAGCTGTCCTTGGAAAGAAGGAGCTGTTACAGCCTCCTCAGACAATTTGTTCCAGTGCCTGATTGTCATGGGAAGGAAGGAGCTGTTACAGCCTCCTCAGACAGTTGGTTCCAGTCCCTGATTGTTCTGGAAAAGAAGGAGCTGTTACAGCCACCTCAGACAGTTTGTTCCAGTCCCTGATTGTCTTGGGAAAGAAGGAGCTGTTACAGCCTCCTCAGACAGTTTGTTCCAGTCCCTGATTGTTCTGGAAAAGGAGCTGTTACAGCCTCCTCAGACAGTTTGTTCCAGTCCCTGATCGTCCTGGGAAAGAAGAGCTACGTCTGTTTTCAGTGTGGCATGGAATTTAACACTCAGTTGTTGGTTGTGTCCCCTTCTTTGTCGGCTTATTGCTGGTTTCATTCTGCTGTTGCTGACGTGGACTTCCACATTTTCACTATTTAACATTATTAGTGTCTTGAGTACTACTGTACCTTGCACAGTGTAGATGACCAGTGGCCAGTGACAAATTTTGAGTCTTTACATTTTATATACTAACGTGGCGGTACCATAGACGATGACGGTTTAACACGAGGCATGGTTACTGCTACCACTTATATGTATTGTTAAAAAAATTCGGGACTTCCCGTTGTTTGCACTGCCTCCGGGTATTGCCTCCAAGATTGTTCCCAACCATCTTTGTATCTACAAATGTCCACATATGTGTTTGTTCCAGACCGAGAGGACGTAAAACACCATTTTTCTTGACAGCTTATTTCCTGTCACCAGATGATTGTTTGATGCACTTGCATAACGCAGATGACCAATGGTCACTGACCAATGGTCATCAACACTTTCCAACTGAGGTTACAAGTGAACTCATGACAACACTAATAATAATAAGCTGTGAAATAGTGGAAAATGTGGAATTTTCGTCATTTAATAAAGTAACCACTGATCAGTCCTTGTTACATTTTGTTACTTTAAGGGTGTGGGGCTGACCGCCACAGCTGTCAGAACTCTTCTGACAGCAGCCCCACAATCTATGAACAGTTTCTTGTGAATTATTACATTAACAGTTACAATATGTATGTTGCCATCTGTCTGTGTTTTATCTGTGTGAATTGTTTTACACAGCTTGATTGCTGATGTACCTTGTCCTGAGCAACTGATAAGTCCAACACAGCCTAGCTGACCAATTTTGCATTATGATTATATAATTTCCAGCCGGCTAGATGCAATCCTTTGTATGTAAGACTTCATTGCATTGGCATGACTCTTTTGTCGTTCTGTGATAATGTCTGTCTGTTGGGTTCATTAGGTGGAATGATGAGGAATTTCTCTGGTTGAGATAATAAAGTAATTTTGAATTTGGACTACTTGACAGAGCCAGACAAGAAAAACATCCATGTACATGGATTTGTATGCGACCACAGTAATGTAAAACATAAAACGCTTAAAATCACTCCTCTCCCTCTCTTTTGTATCGACTAACCCTACACCACCCCCCCCACCCCCCCCACCACCCCCCCCCCCCCCCCCCCCCCCCCCTCCACACACATATTGTCTTTACATGCTTTTAGGCAATGAATGGAATGAATGAATGAAAATGGTGTTTTACGTCCTCCCGGTCTGAATCGGACACATATGGGACATTTGTAATTACAAAGATTGTGGGAAACAATACTGGAGGCATTGCCCGGAGGCAGTGCCACACCAGTAAAGTCCCGAGTTTTTAACAATATAGAAATGTGTAGCGGTAACCATGCCTCGGATTAAACCACATGGGCTATGGTAATTGCCACAATGTTTTTTCTGATTATATGCTGACTATGTTTCTAGTCAATTTCTGTTTTTTCTGTTAACCAAGGACAGACTGGAAGAATAGGCATCGCTTACACATTCTCTTCATCATTGTTAAATAAAGTTTTTCAGTGTCCAGCATTCTCTGTGGGACTAGAGCGGGAACGCAGAACAATATTCAACTTCAAATTTTTTTTCTTCTTCCTAACTTGATTTTCTGTGTAGCCAGAATGATGAACCTGATGGGCGTGTGCAGTTATTAAAAAAGAAAGAAAAGGGGACCTAAGATTAGAAGATGTCAGTTAGTCCAATATGCTTCATACAAACATGCAATTCCTCTTGCCGAGAGAGTGAGGATTATTGATGCTCAACAAAGCATCGACTCCACTAGTTCAACTGTGCATGTGTGTGTGTGCGCGCATTGCGTACTGTGTGCGTTGTGTCTGTGTGTGTATAAATGTTATTATTATTATTATTATTATTTGATTTATGGTGTGTGATAGGTCGATTGCGAGGGAGAGAAAAGGAAAACGAGGGAAATGGAGGTAGAAAGAGTGACAGTGTCCTAATTTATCTTCTAAACCACCATGAATACAACAGACACTACGTAAGTAACTACAATGATTGTGATTATGATAAGAGTGTCGTATCAGAAGTGTAAGGTTTTTTTAGCGTTACCACAAGAAGAAAGTACACCACAATACTTTGTTTATGAAGATTTATTTGTTTAAGGGATTGGGTTCAAGCGCTGCTAACTTTATGGCCGTGTACACACATAAGCGAATATCCCATGCGGAAACCAGTGCGCAATCCATAAATAAGTGAAACAAAGAAGGGAAAAGATATTTGCGCACGTGTCTGAATTTTCCCCTATATGCGTAAACTTTTATCCCTCTTTGCTTCCACTTACTTAGGGTATTCTGTACAGAACTTACGCGTCTAATGTGAAACCTGGCCTAAGCCTGATAAAAATCTGTATGTGTTAAAACAAAAAAATCAATATCATGAATAAATCCAGCCCTTTCATATTCCTTCATCACAAACTGAAAAACATTTATATGTAAACCTTGTGAACACGCAAGAAATAATAATATATAAGGAAGACTGCTCTCAAAATGATTTTTTGGACATGGCAAATCTCTTAATTTAAAATAGAAATAAAAAAATGGAGAAAAACACACATGAATGGGAAAAAATATATCAATATGCAAGTAAAAAAAAAAAAAACCAACCACACACACCACCAAAGGGGGCCCCCATAATAAATACCGTTATTTTTCAGACTATAAGGGGGGGGGGGAAACACGCCACTTGGAATAATCAGGTTTGCACCCCCCAAAAACTTTAAACAAAAAATTAAACGATTTTTACTCTAATTAGTATGTGTCTATTATAGTCCCGTCAACAGCTATAAGGCTTAAACTCAGGAACTGTCACGGCATTTACAGTTTTGAACAACGTATAACAAAACACAAATCCATGAATCTCAACGTAACAAACCTGAAAACATTTGAGGACAAATATTTTTTACTCTAATTTAACCTTTCTTACTAAATTACTTTAGTCATATTTATAAGGCGCAGGGTGTCCCGTCCAGTCTGGAAAAAAAGAAAGAATCACCTTATTCGTACATAAAATACGGGTCCAGTACTCAACCATACAGTCAACTAACCTTGCACGGGGTTTTTTCCATCACATCCGGCCATTCGGATGGGATTTTGATGTCATATATAAATTATAATATAGTATAACACACCAATACACCAACAAAAACGTAATCATATAGAAAAAAGGCCAAGTGGTCTGTTGTGTCTGGGAAACGGAAACATGAAAAACGGGCCCTTTATAACTCCGCCATTTTTCGGTGGGACCAAATAGCTTCAAATTTGCTGTGAGCCCTGACGGGGCGATGGGCAAACGGCCACCCGAGGCCCGGCCGTGTCATTTGCGCGGTTTTTTTTTTGCAAAATGTGTGCGAAACGCGCGCAGCCGCCGGCTTTTCGGGGCCCGCATTCTCCGGTAATTTTCTGGAACCGATTTGCCCCCCACAATTTTTGGCAGGTAGGTAGATGGGACTAGGGACCGGTGGACGTATCGATGTGCCAAAAAAAAAACGAGAAAAAGCCCAATCGAATTACTAGGCATATAAAAACCAGCAGCATGATGCAAAACGGGGCCCTTAAAAACTCCGCCGGTTTTCAACCGAAATTCGCGTTCAAATTTGCTGTCAGCCTTTTGCTGTTCGCCGGCAAAGGCCTGGAAATGCAAATTGAAGGAAAATCGGAAGAACGCGTCCCCCCAATTCAAGAGCAGCGGCCAACAGGAAGCGAGTGGCCTATTTACCTCTGCCACGTTTTTCTTACCCCGGAATCGCTTTTCAAAAAATTTGCTGTTAAATTCAGCCGTTACCAGTAATATTGCCGTTTACGTTTACTAGGCGTGTTTTACCGTTAACAAGGGGGAGGAGAGGGGGGCCCATTCAGACTAGAGCAGCGTCCAAATGGCGAATTGAGTGCAATTATAACTCACCTGGCCTTTTCTTATTTCCGACATCATGTTCAACCAATTGCTTGTTCCCTCAAGCGTTCCAAGTACTTGGCGTTTTTACCGTTTTGTCTAGGGAAGTTACCCCGTTACTGAGGGAGAGCGCAATCACTCTTCAGAGGCAGCGTTCAATTGGGGGGGACACTGGGGCCCTTTTATAAACTCCCCAAGTTTTCTTACAACCGAATCAGCTTCAAAATTTTGCTGTACCTCAGCGTTACCAGTACTTGGCCGTGTACCTGTTACTAGGCGTTTACCGTTAACTAGGCGTTACCGTTTACTAGGCGTTACTGGTTACTCAGCGTTGCCGCTAGTACTATATAATTTTGCAAACGATAAGGCGCGCTTGATTATAAGACGCACCCCCCAAATTCAGATTTTGTTACCATAAATGGAAAGATTTTGTTTATGTTATGATTATGATTTCCCTTAACTATATATTTAGTCCATCATTTGGAAAGCGCCAGGGGGGTTCCTGAGGTTAGGAATAGGAAACAAAAGTAATGGCCGTTAATGTCCCCCTTTTAAAAAATAGGGGTTATTAAACCATAGTACAAGGCCACTAAAAAGAGCATTGGGCCATAAAAATTCACCTGTGAAAAAAAACCGTTTCAATCCCTCGAACAGAAATAAAAAGCATTAAAAAATTAAAAAAAAATAAAAAATGGGACTATACACAACTCAGGCAACAATATTATAAAGGGAATTAGCCAAGATTTTTTGTTTTTTTATTTTTTAGAAAAAACACTCTCAGACCATTAATACCACCATTAAACTCCAGTTTCAAAGTTAGTCCTGGGGGCGATATTATGTGTCCGGAATTAAATAGATTAACCTGTTCCAATTTGAGGCATCCATTTGCTTCAAGAGGAAGTAAAAAATTCTTGGTGCACCACCATACTTTGTTCGGGTCCAACTTTCTAAAAAAACTCGCTTTTCACTTCCCTTGAAGGGACCACAATTTTTTTGCCTCTGGTGCTTTGGCGTTTTGGTAGTAGTCTCTACCCGTTACAACCTTGGAAGTAAAAACCACACAAATTCTTTCCTTTCATTCCCCTCCCCCTTTGTTTATGAATGTTTTGTGGTTTGTGTGTGGGCTAATGTCTGGAGGGTCCCTATTCTGGGGAGGGTTTTGTTTTTTAAATAATTAAAAAATTGTTGCGATTGCCAAAAATGGGTTTAAAGAAACGGTTTATGTTTCTCCCTGTTTTATCATGACGGGCAAACTTTATGAGGGCGGGGAAGATTTTTGCCGGTTTCCGAAAAAAAAAAAAAACCCAGAACTGTTGGCAAAAAAAAGACGTACGTAAAAATATAAAATGAACATAACAGTTTCTTAGGGAAATGAAAAAAACCACCCGGCCACGGTGTTTTCTAAGTGGCTCAAAACACCACGAGGTCGTAGCCACTTTACCCTACGAGAGCTGATGTGGTTAGAGCGGACAACCTATCTGTTTGGGGGGGGGACCGATTGAATTAGAGCAAGATCACTTCCCAACACCACCATGAAATTACTCCCCTCCGGAATTATTTCCGAACAAATTGCTTCACCAGCAAATAACTAAAAAATCCCACAATGGGTTCTTTTTTTTAGCGTCCCCTCTTTCCAATCAAAGGTTCCCTTTCCATGAAAACCCGAGGTCCCTGGTGGGGGGCCCCCACCCCGGTCGTGCTGCGGCTGGGGGACAGCAAGGCCCACCTTTTTGGCATACCCCGTCAAGGACGCAGCGGGTTTGGTTTTTCTACGGGGGGGGATCTGGGCGATGCCCATCAAACTTTTCCCACCAAAACAAACAACAAGGCCTTTTTGGACAGGTCAAAAACAGAAGAGAACCTCGTGACTCCCGTTTCAGAAACCAACACTCCCGCAGCTTTAAGTTAAAAAAACCAAATCACCACCTTCTTTTCTTCCTTTCTTTCTGCGTTTTCCCAGGCCATTAGGCCATAAATGAGTTAAGGGGTTAGGGATGTTGGTTCGGTTTTCCCAGTTTTTTTTGCCAGGGGTGGTCCCCACCCCCTCACCCCACATTGATGATTTTTTTCCCCAGAGGAGATCAAAAGGCGGAAAAAAATTATTCAGAAACATTTTTTTTTTTTTTTAAAGGGGGGGGGACCCCGCCAACCATTCCCTCTTTATTGCTTGTGGAAGACGTCTTAATTAGGGATTCTTAAACCAGCTATAAGAGGGAAAAAACGGGTGGGGGGGAAAAACCATGTATTTTTGGCACCGTGGACGTGGGGCTGGGTCTTTCAGTGTTTTCCCGATTTTATGGCAGATCTGTACGTAAAATGATTTTACGTGGGGCAAAGTTTCACAGTTTGTGACGGCATAACCTTTTTCAGTCACAATAAGTCATTTTTTTGTGACGTAAGTTTTTCCACCCCTCTCAGCCCAATTGCTTCCCAAAAACGTGTTCCGCCCGCGATCAGAACTGTCGAAAAGGCCATTTGCGGGCTTGCGGAGGGGAAAACGATCAAACCCCCAAATTATTAACCTGGGCCTTATTCTTTTCCCAATACTAATACTATAACATGCTTGAAGGCAGACGAACAAAAAACTATCATGAAAAACCACAGATTTAATTTCCCTTTGTTTCCTCGCCACCCATGATGCTTGCAACAATTGCACTGCTTGCCAAGGGACTTAGCCCGCGCGTGTTCTTGGATAAGCAAAAAAAAAAAAATGGCCGCTGCTTCGGCTGGATTGCGAAAAACAACCTTCGCAATGCGAATTAGTTCTTTCCCAAAGGGTCTCTGAAGTTTTAATTGAGGTGGGGACCAAAAAAAAAACAACCCCTCGAAACCCCAGTTTCCCAGCCTTTTCAAGTTCT
Source organism: Phymorhynchus buccinoides (assembly GCA_017654935.2). Classification (NCBI taxonomy): domain Eukaryota; kingdom Metazoa; phylum Mollusca; class Gastropoda; order Neogastropoda; family Raphitomidae; genus Phymorhynchus; species Phymorhynchus buccinoides. Next base: position 4,222,783 of record CM065695.1, on the reverse strand, counting down.
TACTTCAAAAACTGTTTCAGTTCATGGGATGAAACCAGGAAGGAAAGTAACTCGCCCAAAACTTCCAAAGTCAATGTTGGTGTTGTGAAAGAATTTCGACTTGGCTTCAAGCATCGTGATGGCAAGCTCTTCTGCAGCTTTCTTGTTTTTACCCACATTGTTAAAGAGACTTTGGTTCTTGATTTTAGGGAGCCATATTTGTCCATTTATAATTTTCAAAATGGTTGGGACCCTTAAAAAAATTGGGGGCAAAGGGTCATGAAGACCCTAAAAAATGTGGGAATCATGGGGAACAAGGTCTTTTAAAAGGGCCAGGAGGAATGGGGGGGTGGAATCACCACCTCAGTCCTCCCAAAACTCCCTTCTCTTGGAGAATCTCATTTCAGGCCAGATCCCCGTAGCCCACATTCCAGCAGAAGCCCGGAGGCCAGGGAGTGGAGGGTGACGGGGTAGCTGAACCCTGGGCTCCACTTGGTCAAAGGCAATCTAGGTGGAGGGACCTCCGTGGGCACCCCAAAGTTGTCAATGTGGTCCGTCCAAACAGGTGGTCAAGGGGCAGGGTAGTTCCTCAGGCCCAGGGGCTGCGGGCCACCAGCTTCAATCCCAGGTTCCCCGGAGGGAGAGGCCCTGGGCCCACCCCGTTGGAAGTTGGGACGCTGCTCCGGGTTTTTTTTTAGCCGGCTTCCTTAGGGGGAAAAAAACCACAACAAATACCCTGATTTTTCTGAACTACGAAAAAAAAGGTGCCATTCCCCCAATATATTACAGGTGGAAACCCTCCCTCTATAAGAAACCCCCCATTTCAAGGGGGGTATAAGACCTCCCCTCCCACATAAGGGAAACTACTTCGCTGCTGAGACATAGCCCTTCCTCTGTACAGTAGTATTCCGAATCAACCCTTCCCTTTATTAAGGAACCCCCCTCCCCTTTATAAGTGAACCTCCAATTTTTTTGGATGAATTTTGAAGGTCTTATAAGGGAGGTTTCCACTGACAGGGGTTTCGCACAGATCTGGGTTGTCCCCCCCCCCCAACCAAAATTCCAGGACCCTATTCCAGGACTTTTCCAGGAACAGTTTTACTTAAATTGTCCAAGGACTCCAATCTGGCATAACCGGTCAATGTTCTGTTTCGTTTCCCCGCCTGAGGTTTGCACTTGTGCTTTCCTGGCCTTGACAAATGGCGTTTTTTTTTTTTACAGCACTCTCGTCCATGCTGGTGATGTCAAAGTTCTTTTTTGCACACTGTGCAGCTAGCTTTTAGTTTTGAGCTATCTGTTGACGGAGCTAACCAGCTCTGGAATATTCTTTTTTTTTTTGGCAGCCAAACATCATTGAAAATGCAGTCTCCATTTTGTTAAAAAAAACGGAAGTACGGTAAAGGGAAACTTGTAACTTCAGCGGCAGACAACTCGCGCAAATGTCCCCGTCTGCTTCATGATCCGCGATATCCCGGTAAAAATAACCCTTTTAAAAGGTTTTTTCATCCATTAATTGTATTTTAATTTGAATTGTTTTAACCTTCAATTATTTTTTGTGGAGGAAAGATTTTGACTTTGATGGATTGAGATTAAGGATGTGGGTCAGATGATTTTGAAAAATTCCAGGACTTTTTTTTCCAGGAGTTTTTTTTGGGGCCTAGTGCTTTGTTTTTTTTCAGCACTTTTCTCAAGCCCTGGGAAAAAAGGCCATGTCCAATTTTCCCCCTGACTTTTTTCCCAAGGTTTCAAGGACCCCTGTAGGGAACCCCTGTTACTGTTTTATTGACCATATTGTAGGGCCACAAACACCTGATTATTAAAATAACACTTCTTGTTTCTTGTTTTCTTTCGAATTTCGCTTCAGATTTTTTTTTCCCTGTCAATTTATGGGAGCCCACAGGATGCAAATCATGCGTGGGCCATTAAATGCCGCCTATAGTAAGAATTTAATCCAGGTCAGGCAATGGCGCGGGACCTTCGGCTGGGAAGGAAAATCTTTTTGAAAAGTGTTCTGTGAAAAAAAGGCAGGAGAAATGGACCGGACAGGCAGAAAGACAGTAGATGTACAGTAAAGCAAAGTCAGAGGGGGAAAAGGCAAGCAGTTCAAAGAGAGTGGCAGATTAGAGGAGGCTACAAGCACAGAACTTCCAGGAAGGTGGGGGGGGGGACTATTTATACCAAAACTTCCCCCGGTAAATTCCTCCCAACGAGGGTGCAAAATTTAACACAAAAATTCAAGATTTTATTTTGTTACTGGAGATGATTTGTTAATATTTATAAGGCGCAGGGGGTCCCATTCCCCACCCCCCGTTTCGGGACAAAAAAAAGTATCGGGCCTTAAAAAAAGTCAGAAAAATATGGCAATGTTAACGGGTGGCCACAAAGGAGGGTAACAGGACAAGATGCGCACACGCAACACCACAAAACTTCACCACAGGGGGTGAAAAATTATTGGTGGAAAATTATGACATTACATGGGGGCTTTCACTTTTGTCCCCCCTATGCGGAAGCTCTTATGAGGTCCTCAATTTTTACCAAAAAGCCCTAGGGTCATTGGCTGCTGCTAGGTAGGGCAAATTTGGAGTTGGGAACGCAAAAAAAAACTGAAAAAAAAAAAAAATACCAAGCGCTGGGTGCTTTTCATTTTTTTCAGTTTTCAGTGGAATGGACTGGACATTCCAAAAAAAAACTGTCACAATTTTTCCCTTTTTTTCAGGGTTTCAGTGAATGACTGGACATCAAACTGTCACAAAAAATTTGTCCCTTTTTCAGTTTTAGTGAATGGGAATAGGGGGCATCAACTGTCCCACAATTTTTTCCCCTTTTTCAGTTTTAGTTGGAATGACTGGACATCAAAACTGTCCACCAACTGTTTCCTTTTTCAGTTTCAGTGGGAAACGCCCATTTCAATTATAGTTTAATAAGCCCAAAGTTGTCCGTTTGTTGTGTGTGTGGTTGTGTAGGTGTGTCTTGAAACACGGAAGGGTCCTTAATAAAACTCCGCCGTTTTTCGACCGGACGCCCGATCGCTCCAAATGTTGCTAATGGGAGGAACTAACGGGGGTTGATGTGGCAACACGGGCCAACCGAGGCGCGGCCCGCACATCCAATTTTGCGCAGGTTTCGCAAATGGGCCGGAAAACGCGCCATCCGCGGTGGCTCTCGGCGCACGCTATCGTCCCGCGGGTTTCTTAGGGGCCGATAGCCACACTCGGGGGAATGTGGCAGGAAGGATGCCCGGTGGGCCGGGAAAAAACTATCCGGTGTTTGCCCAAACCGGAAGCGAAATCGATTTCAAAAAATCCGGGGAGATACGTTACGGCGGGGGGGGAAACAGTGCTGCTTAACGTTTTCACAAAAAAACACCGCGGCAAAAATGCGTAACCACGGACCCGACACTGTACTCGAAGATTTGGGAAAACGTGCATGGGACCAGGGATTAGTGGGACTATTCTTGGTGCAAACATTTTTTCAAAACACCAATTCCAAGTTTCATAAAACACGCGCTAGATAACCGAGTTATTTTTGCACGCGCACGCTACACACACACACCAGACACTTGACACAAACAATACCCAAAGAATCTCTAAAAGGGTAAAAGATGGACTACATAAGGTGAGTTACGGGGGGGCGAAGCTTGGCTGATAGAGTTATCGTTAGGGGGGGAGGTTTCCCACAGTGGCGGCTATGCAAAGGGGGTACTCAGACTGGAACTTTAAACGAAGAATTTCAACTGGCCTATCGGACGGGTTTATGTCATAAAGGATGTTTAAAAACAAAGGGGGACACAAAAAAAAACCAGTGTTTCTTTCCTCCTCAATTACTTCATTATAGGGAAAAAAAAAAAACAAAAAGGGACCAGTGTTAGTCTTTTTCACACTCAAATCAATGGTCTTTGGACTCCTTGGCTGTTGGGCATCCCCCCTGCTGATGCGCGGCATGCAAGCTTATTTTTTATACAGGGACAGGTGGGAGAGTGAGAGAGAGAGAGTAAGACGAGAATGGAGGAGGGGCGACGAATCGCAGGAGTGAGGAGAGAGAGACAGCCCGGAGAGGGATGAGGAGAAGAGAGAGGAAGAGAGAAGAAAAAAACTGACGGGGGTGGGGCTGGGGGGGCGGAGATTAGTAGAATGCGGCAAAGGGCTTTTTCACCCCCCACCCCCCTTAGGGATACTGGGAGAGGGGGGGGTGGGGTGTCTTTCATACAAAATAGTTCCCCCACCTTCTTGAACTTTTGTGCTTGTAACATTCCTCTAAGCTATCAGTCTCTTTGATTCTGACTTTTACCTTTGCATGCTGTTATCTACTATCGATCTGCCTTTCCGGTCCATTATCCTGACCTCATTTCAAGAAACACTATCAAAAGATTTCCTCTAGCCGAAGTCGGACATGCTGGGACTAATTATTCTTAGTTAGGTGCATAACAGCATCATGATGCATCTACATTCGTAATTGACAGATATTCTCCTGCCTTTTTCAAGAAATACTTTCAAAAAGATTTCCTCTAGCCGAAGTCAAGACATGATGGGCCTAATTATTCTAAATTAGGCGCATCAGACGCAGCATGATGCATCTACGTTCGTGAATTGAAAGAAAAACAGCCTGAACGGGATCCTGGCCGAAAAGAAGAACAAGACACTCTAGAAGACGAAAGAAGAATGTACTACTCTCTCTCTCGCTTTTGGCGCCGAACGGTCAAAGTGAACATGATTGATGAAACGAGCTCTTCTGCCGATAAGCGTTCAAGTTCTTGTCAATATGTGACCCCAACCCCCCCCTGAACATGAAAGTACCTTACTACATTGTGATCAATTTCTTGGAAGGTGACAATTAAATGCTGCTGCCTTCTTGGAATATGTAAAAAAAAAAAAACAATGTTTTAAACGAAGTTTCACTTTCGTGTGTTGTTGAGACTGGCTGTCTGTTGAAAGCCACAATAGCAAAAACACAAGCCGGTCGTCGCCGAGTGCGCAGATTAAGTCCCAGAGCACAGTTAAATGTTGGGGAGGTGGTGTGAGGTGTAGGGAGGGAGAGGATAGCTGCCACAGGGGTTAAAACTGTCCATGGGGGTTAAAAACTGCCACGGGATTTAACTACATCAATTGTCACATTTTTATCTACTCTTCCAAATTGTCAGTGCATGATTTGAATATTCAAATGTGTTGCCATTTTTTACTTTTTCACAAATGTCATTTGAATGAACTCTTCTGAATATCAATTGTCACCATTTTTCCACGTTTTTCAATGTCATTGAATGATATGAAATTCAGGTTGAGACATTTTTTCTGTCTTTTTCAACAATTGTTGAATGTCCACATTTCCACCATTTTCAGTTTGCTAGTTGAAGATCTGCACATCATGAAGGCTTATATGATTAGATTATTTCGCCCTGTCTTGTGCACTGAAACGTTTTCGTCAGTGGTGTGCCACCCTACAATTTAAGATCATCGCGCTTGCCTGTCCGGAGTAGTAGTAAGTAGTTTATAGCCACACCAAAATCCCATGCCCCTGATCGTCAATATGTGGGCTCTATGGTTCAACTTCAGTCCATAAGCTTATTGGCCTTTCGTTGTGCTACAACGAAGTATACTATTTCACGGGACTATAAGGCCCGCACCCTGATTTTACATAAATATGCAGATTTTTGTTATTTATCGTTTCTGGACTATATATCATGGCACATTTATAAGGCGCCAGGCGGTATGACAGTTGGGCGAAAAGTTATAGCCCTATATAGCCGTGAAATCATGGTTTTTTTTTTTAAAAGGATAAAGGCTTCATTGTCAACATTTGTCCTTTTCCAAGAGAGGCCCAGTCGCCGACACAAATTTGGGGGTAAAGAATGCGGTAGCATACTAGCTAGTTCTCTATTTAGCACGCTGCACGACGTGATTGCTTATAGGATTTTAGAAAACGGAGGAAAAAAAAGTGGGGCGTTGTTCCCACCCTAAGAATGAAAAAAGGGGCCGGCAGGTTCCAATGGATCCGAGGGGGGCCGATTGAGCAATCAGTTCGCTATAATTCTTTAGCCACTCAGTGCCTTGGAAACCACGGTTAGTTCCCCACACTAGGGCCGTTATCTCGGGCTGCTCTTCCGAGACTGTTGAGTGCCTAGTAGCTGTTTCTGCAAACATCTCGTTTTGGCAGAGGATTTCTTTTTTTTACTTTGCCGCACACAACAAATCACAAATGTCATTACAGTAGCGTACGTTGTCGGCTTCATTTTGAAGAAAAATTCAACATGGCGGGTGCGGACTGTCGCAACTTCTTGTCGGTAAAAACGAGCATGAACGCGATTGCGCTTGATTACACGAACATTGTAAAGGAACAAATGAAATGTTGAGACACTTATCTATTCGCTCGATGCTTCTGTTTTCGTACAAGATGACGGATTTAGCAGACGACGAAGTGGAATTCCCGCGCCCAGCGATCAGTAAAAAAGTGCAGAGGCCAGTTCTGCCAATTTATGCGGGTGTCGGCTCCGCCGTTTTAGATCCGATTATTGCCGGAGCTAGGAACACAGATTTTTGGGGGATTTACCAATCCCGCGCCCTAGAATCAGCTCTGAGGTTGTATCCAAGACCGGGACGCTTTATAAACGACGACCCTGAGCCCACCCTGCCGTCCCTCCTACTCCACCCCCTTCAACCGGTGATTCTTCAGCCTGTTTGGGACGGGCGCACGTGTGAGAGGTGGATAACAGAATTGGTGCCGGGTCCCCTGTAGTATGTGCTACACTGAGTGAGACCACGCTCCGCTAGTTCACCACTGGCCCCCGCTGGGAAGGTTGGCAAAGATGCCCTGTCGCCGTTATGTCATTCCGTGCGGAACATGCCTAGTCAAACATGGAGTGCAAACGCCAGAGCGCAGGTGGGGGCGAATCTTTCAACCAGCATTTTCATTTTAAACCTCACAGGGCTCCACAGGGGACTCCCCATTTGGGGGTCTACGACTTCTTAGCACCCAACGATTCTAGATAAAGGAGGAACCCTGCTAAAAGAATGTGCAGGGGTCCCAGGGTAATGCAATAGAAGAATTCTCTTTTAGCATTCGTCATATGCCACTAGGACACCCTCGTATCTTTCCCCTTCCCCCCCGCCTCTAGGACCCTCTGCTTCTGTAATAGGGTCCTGGGACGCCCTTGTGTTTTGCGGGGCGATTGGAGCCATGCTCATTTCAAGTCGTTCCACGGTCCCTATAGTCCAGAATAATAGATAGTGTCAGTGGTGCATGCAATTTGCTTCAAGCGGAAGTAAAATATGGTCCCACCTTCTAAACTCGCTTCGTTCCCTTAGAGCTAACTTAGACCGCTCTAACTTTTGCCTCTGAACTGTTTTTGTAGTGGTTTGTTGTTGGAGAAAATAAACCAATCACGACTATGCAGAGGTTTTTGTTCATATAAAGTTATATAAGAGAATCAGTTGATCTCGCACTTCCTTATGTCTAAACTTGAAGAACAAAAATGTAACTTCGTCTCATTCTTCTTTTGTTATGTTGTGTGGTTTTGGCTTGTGTGTATGGCTGGAGTTTTGTGAGTTTTTTATAATTAATAAAATTAGCATTGTGATACGAATGAGTTAATATAATCTTATAAGGCACAGGCTCTCAAGTTATAGAAAAAAAAAGTATGGCCTTTTTTTAGGTGGGGGTGTCAAAATTAGATCTGCAATTTCTGTAGTAAATCCATTACTTGTAAACAAAAAGAACACAATACGCCCAATCACTGTGGCAAATGTTCTCCACCTTTTTCCTTCAGTGCCCGTGCTCTGTGACACAACAAATCAATTATGATGTTATCAAAAGTGATGTTGCATCCTACTGTAAGTAGAACTGTGATCAATCGGCCAATTTAGACACGTGTATCGCATGTTTCGACATATCAAGATGGAGATGCAGCATCTGAATCATACTTTCAATCCATACAGAATCGATCAATCAGAAACGCGGTTTAGACGAAATTGCTTTTCTCATGCATATTCACACAGACAAATAGGCTGCAACACAAGAGTCATGTGTATTGCGACGAGATTGTCGTGTCCAGATACCATACAATTTCGCTCCAATGGGACAAAGCAAGCAAAGCACAGGAACTCGTAGTGTTTGAAAAAATATATATAGCAATAGCTGAATACGGTTTATTTCTTCTCTTCTTTAGGCAAATGATAATGGTGTGTGTGATGGGAAAACAAAACAAAAGGCCTCCAGTACATTTTATCAAGAGGGGTCAAAAATCCACTGTGGCACCTGTAAGGCCCCTCAGTAGTTGGACATGATAAAAGTTCATTTAACACCCCTCCGCCCTGGAACAGGCCACCATTTATTAATTAAAAGCTGGTGGGACTGAAGATCCTGGAGGGTACTGCACAAATACCAGGAAGAAGTCCCCAATTTTTTTAAACCGATTAGAGGTAGTCAGAACTGCACTTGACACGTAAATTGCATTGATGCTTGATTTTTACCTATAAAATTGTGCCTAGTGATTTGTCATAAATATATTATAATTTAAATTAAAAAAAATAAAATGACCATTAACCAAATTAATAATGTAAAAACACATGCATGATAATAGTCACCACATGTGTTGTTCGTGAATGAACAACAAAGGAAAACTTAGACATTTGGTTCTTAGGCACCTGTTTCTGCGAGATTTACAGCTGTTATTGGTATGTGACTGTTCTTCAGCAGTTGCTAAGATTTAGGATCACAGCTTTTCGTATGCATCAACGTAGTGAGTAAACTAACGAATAGTTACGTTTATATCATTGAGATTCCTTTCTAGGTTGTAACAACAGCAAGGTGTGTTTATATACTTTACAATAGATACACAACAGTTGTCAAGTAAAGTAACTGCGTCAAACGGATGAAATTCGGCTGTGCGGACGAATTTGTACAACACCTACTATATAAGAGGAAGTTCATAACTTAAGAAAAAGCATTGTGTGATTTAAAGGTTACAATGGATTTTGGATCTGGTAAAGAGATACTCCAACTTGCTGACACACACGTTTAAAAAGTGATTGCATAATAAAATCTTAAACCCAATCAATTCTACACACACAAACATGTGCTAGCACGCCTGCATACAAACACTATCACAATATATATGACACACACACGCCACACACATAATACACACTCATACTATGCGCGCACACACGCACACAACATCTTCCCATAAAAAAAAGTTGAAGGATAAAGAACTCTATCATGCGCACAGTCAGGTATAGTTCCTTTATTTGTTTTTGGTACATTATAGGTCTCCAATCATGGATTGACTAATCACACACACAAGGAGATCATTAGCCTTATGGCTGAGGAGGTATCACTATACACAAAATGAGAAAGAATGAAGCAGAATGAATAAGGAGGAGACAACAGATGAGAGAGAGAGGGGGGGGGGCGGAAGAAGACACAGGGAAAAGAGACACAGACAGGGACAATTTGGCGATAGTGCCAGATACAACACCCGCCTCGTACAGTCCTTACCATGCGGCTTTTGTTTCCCTAGTTATTGCTCATTATATGCTAATATAGCGATATGCATGTTTTTAATTATCTCAATGGATGAAAAATTAACGTGTATATATCATAGAACAGGTTGTGGGGGATGGCAAAGAGTGCCCAAAAAAAGGAACAGCCAAAATCTTTTTAAAGGACCTATTTAAACCCTTGTTTGTAGTTGTACTTGAGAGACGTGGAGGGCGTCAGAGCCAGACGCCGACGATTGTGGGCTGCAGCAGATTCTATTTTTTTTTTGTGGGGGGGCCGAGCAGATTAATTTTGTTGTTACAGTAGTCACATCTGCTGCACTTGCAAAAAAAGTTCGGTCATATACTTTGCAACCTCGATTCCGCCTCTGCACTGTGCAGTTCTGTCAGCTTTCTGTTGTGATTTTCAGTCACTTTGCGTGGTTGTGTGTTTCAGCACCGACTGCCTCCCATTGTGACAAGATGTTGATGTTTTTTCAACGAATATATGATACCAATGAACTGCATGTTTGTTGTCCATTCACTTTTCGGACACAGTCCTATAAATGTCTTCTCTCAGCCAACGATCCTGGGAAAAGAACCATGCTTTCGCCAGGCAGTTTTTACATATGTTTTACTTTGAAAACAAGCCACTGATAGCCAGCGCGATGTGGGAAGAATTTTAACATGCGCATTATAGATTTATCTCGGCCTGAATTCTCGCGCACGTTGAGTCCCGGATTTACAGTGACTTAATTAACCAAGTCACCAGATGTAGTGTAAACTGCTCCGAAAGATACGAATGGCGATCGATTGTTTTGGCAAATTTTATTTTCTTTAAGTATAATGTCTTTTTGAGTTCATTTCTTATGGACGAAAGGTTACTTAGTTTTGTTTTTTGGCCGATTAAAGGCATTTAAACTGACCACTCGCACCAATTTTATAAAGGTCCTTTCCACTGGATTTGAAAGACCTCTTGCCTGATATAAAGGACGTCTTAACAAGGCCTTGATTTTGATGAACCCGATCAATTTCACAAGCACTTAAAGCCAACTGACCAAGGACCCCACCGAACCCGGTAAAAAACGACAGAGGTTGAAGAGCTCAAACTGCAGTCAAGCAAAGGCAATGATTGAATAATGAAAATCAAAAACAACGGAATAAAAAAAGCAATTGGACTAGGGGGTTCTAATCACTGCTATATCTTATACCGACCCTACCCTCCCGCTCACTGTTTTTTCCCCGATGCACTTACCAGGACCTCAATATTGTTCGGCCTCACACATTTTCCTCGCTGCCCCGTACCGGGACCCTTCACCAGGGGGCAGCTACTGAGCAGCACGGTGTTGCAGGCATGGCCGATCGCGATGCGCGCTCGGGCGTCTGATGGCAAGGTCTCCGGCCACCTGCGCGGCCCGACCCAAGTGCGAGCCCTTTCTTGGGGTTGGGTTGGCCAGAGGGGCAGTGTTTGGGCGCAGGCAATTGTCGGCCGGTCTTGGCCATGTCTTCGGCGTACTGGTACTCCTTCATGGCTGGGGTTGGGTACTTGGCACTTCTGGCCGGTTTGTGTCCGTTGTCTGGGCATTGGGACTCTTGAGGTCCGTGTGTCCTGCTGTCGGAGCGGGCACATCGTCACGGAGCATCGGTGTTACAGGCACATAGTCCCTCCCTGCACACAAATACATTGGAATATGGAATGATGTATGATGATGAATAATAGACGATTTTCCCACGATAAAAAATAAATAGGGAGAGCACTTTGTGAAAATTAGTAGTTGTTTACCTCCATTACTCGGTTACAACATAGCCCATAGCAACAATGCAACAATGACGTCGAAAGCTTGAAAACTGCCAGGATGCCAGAGTCAGCAACTTCTGCAAATTTTTTTTAAGAGGTGGCCAATGCGTACAAAGTGATAGAACTTGCAGAAACTGAGACGTAAAAAATATTAAAATACATCAAATGTTAGACAGACGCCACTGCGTTCTACATGCTGTGTGTATCCTCAAACACAACGAACGGAGGGGTCGGAGTGAGGGGAATAAGACCCATCAAAAAACTTCCCTGTTGATTGTTTGACCGAGTTGAATTGAGGCAAGATAACTCCTTACACATCCTTATGTAAAGTACTCACCTTAATTATTTTTCCCGAACAATGATCCTACTTTTTGTAAAATCCACAGACATACAAGTTTGTTAAATCGTTTTCAGTTACACAATGTGGCTTCTGCGTGCATTGTTTAGATATGAACATAAAAAACAAAATGCCATAAATGGCGACAGTTCTGGATTAAACGACTTTAGTTGTCCTAAAATATAACGATACTCACAGAAATTGACAAAAAAAAAGTCGTCTCTGCTTAAATCACCGCATTTTGACCACGTTCCAAACTAGGAAATGACGACACACATTCATGAGCAAAGGCAGTACACATCTACATGTGATCCCGATGGCCATCGTCGCGTGAGTCTGGTGCACATGAATGGCACACACATGTGGGCCAACTGTGTATCTTTCTCGTGATTGACCCCGTCTACTTTCCACCAAAAGCCCACTGCATGGGAAAAAAAAGTCAAACTGGTTTCTAGTTCCACTATATCATTTTACGTACAAGTACACTATGTAACAAGCTAAAAAAAATGGGACAATTCATACCAGGTCGTGCAGAGGCGCCACCAAATTCGGCGCCTGTATCAAATCCAAAAAATGTTTCCATCCCCCCAAAAACTTAGGGGTGGGATAGTTGCACAGCGTGATGCCCTTCCAGTGACGGGAGCTAGCCTCAATTTCCGACAATACCCAAAACAGTAAATGCATATCGGCACTGGTTGTCTTCAAGCCAAAGAAACGCTCAGATGACCTGAACATTCCTAAGGCTTAGGCACTAGATGATGCTGGGGAGGATCTTGATTGTTCAAGTGAATGTCAACACTATGAGACAAATCTAAGTCCAAAGTGTTTCTAGAAGAGCATCATGGTGCTCCTCTGTGCATGTCTTGTAGGTCACTACATTCAGCAGAACGGCTCCCGACTTGAACAAACAAGTACCACACAGGACAATGCTCGCCATCATCAGTGTCTTTTTAATGAGGTATGTAGGACACTTGTATGTAAAGGAGATTTGTCACGCAGTGCATTGAGGTTAACTCATTCAAAGTCGTTCCCGCCATATATGGTTTCGGAACTTAATAGATAACTGTCAATTGATACATTGCCTTTAAGCGTACATGACGGTTTCCAATTCTTCTCCTTCTTTCAAAAATGTAAATGAAAGTTGTAATTTGTCAACCTCTTGCACACCTCCTAGAACAACTAAATCACCTTTCTGAACCCCCACCAATCCGCTTATATCAGAAATTGCCATAGCAAGGAGACAGCCCTATCTTAAATTGTTAACACCTTTTCTTTTAGGATTTGATTTGAACCAAAAAAAGTTTCTCCTTAGCTTTGCTTCGACTCAGTCCGCTTTCGACCACTATGATGCATACCTTCTTCATCTCGCCGCACCTCAAACACATTGTCCTTTTGGCATTCATGATCTTGCTCTTTCTGGTTTGATAAGCCTATACTTGGCTAATCGTAGGCAGACAGTTTGTGTTAGGGCTCGAAGAGAACTTATGAGCCGTCCCCCCTTCTTGTATTTATGGTTTTTGTACCCACAGCGGTGTCTGTTCTGGGACCCATTCTTTTGTGCTGTCTATGGTGCTCCTGTGTACCGATGTATCCAGTCGAACATGCTTGTTCCATGAGAGTTTTGCGGAAGATACAGAAGTATATCAGTTCGGCCACTCTTGCTTGAAGTCGAGCGGCTTGGTATCCGACACGGGACGTGATACAGTGACCTTAAAATCTGGAATGACCCACAAACAAGCTGCAATTAATGAAGAAAATAAACTGAAAGATTATGTTAGCATGCCCAAAGAAAGCTCAATCTTTCTACCCTTTCCAGGCTCTGTCACAATCAACAACACCTACTATCTCCTTTCCTCTTATATGTCCATGCAGTCTTGGTGTCATTTGGATCAAAGGTCTCTCCCCTTCAGCAGCATGTGTCTAATGATCTGCAGATCTATGTCTATTTTTTGAGCTGCGTAGATTAGTCTGTTCGCACTATGTCTCTCCACTGGATGCCACAAAAACCCTTCGTCTGTGCATTGTCACACTCACCGAGGAACTAGATTATTGAACTCTCCTTCTTGCTGGCTCTATCCAAAATACCTCTCAACAAATCTACCAAATGTAATGCTGGCACGACTAATCATTAAAGTCCTCCAAGATTGAACATGTTTCTCCCCTTCACGCACTCTCCTGGCACTGGTTGCCCCAATCCCTCCAGCAGGATCTAACTACAAGACTTTCTTGCCTTGCTTACCTTTTGCTGTCCATGTCTCGGCTCTGCCTCAACGTACTTACCTGTCTAGATTTCACACTACGCCCATTATCTACATGTACCATATCGTCAGCTCTCGTTTCGTCTTCTGATCTCGTTTATTCTACGCCTCCCTCAATTATACAACGAAAATCTTATGGCGAGAGACCCTTTTTCTCTTTTCAGGACACAGCTACTTGGAACAAACTCCCTCGGCTCTCAGACAGTCCAATATCCCTTCAGTTTTTCAAACCCAACCTGACCATAAAAACGACATCTATTCTCGATAACATTACTGTCCCACCCCAGACTCGGATCCCTCTGGTGAGAATGAAAGCGTGTGCGTGGATGAGGAATGGCATGGGAAAGTTTGGGTAGGACAGAAATTGTGTTTTGCTGTGTGCATGCGCTCGTGTGGCACATGTGCTTATGCACGTGTGTGGGGACTGTGTGTGGTAGTTTTGTAGTCTGTGTGTATGTATGTATCGTACGAACGTACGTATCGTTATGTATGGTATGTATGTATGTATGTACTGTTAGTATGTGTGCTCCATGCGCGTGTAAATGATATGCTATGTTCGGTCAGTGTGTGTGCTTGCGACGGTGCGTCTGCATGGGCATGGGTATTGAATGATTTGATTAAAAATGATATTTTTGTAGAAGCGCCCATGAAGCAAGTTAGCCTGGAATGTGTGCTATATAAGTTTTCTTTCATTATTATAATGCGAAGGGATCAAGTAAATCTGTATGCACTACCAAACCTTGGTCACTTCTAAACTTGCTTGCTCCCTTAGGGACAAATTGTGCCTCCTGACTTTGCTTTTGTAGTGGCTTGTTGTGGGGTTAAACCCAACGGTGTAGAGAAATGTTGTCTATTATAAAGTCTCGCTTTATATAAAAAAAAGTCCTGATCTACCACTTCCCTACGTCTAAACTCTGAAGTAAAAATCCCGTAATTCTTCCAGTTCATTTCTCCTTTTGTTTAAATTATATATTTTGTTCTGTGCAGTGGTCTGGATGGTGATCTCGTGAGGTTTTTTAATGATTCAAAAATCGTTGCGATGTGAATGAGTAAGCTCACCATTTGCTGAACCTGTGCACTGGTGCTCTGCTCTAAATCGACCTGTTCCTATGGTCAAGTCTTTCAGAACTCACTAGCAATTGTAAAGGCTCTGCATCATGATTCTCAGGGCTGCTAACCCGCTGCTGCCAGTGTCCAGGGACCACACTGCTAAAAAGAACCCAGGGACAGACTTATTTCCACGAGGGACAAAAATGCGCTAATGTCATGCCCTACCCTCTTGTGTATGCCAGTTTCCAGGGGACAAACTGCTTAAAAACCAGGACACTATTTTCATAGGACACACATCGCAATCGTGTCAGTGCCTACCACCTCTGCTGCAGGGTCCAGGGAACACTGCACTTAAAATAACCCAGGGGACAGACTTATTCCAGGGATCAAAGCATATCGATGTCATCGACTCACCCTGCCCTGCAGTTTCCAGGGACATAACTGTAACAATAAAACCCGACGGACCAGATCTTATCTTCGACGGGACAAACGTCGCAATGTCAAGCCTACCCCCTGTGCACAGTGTCCAGGGACACACTGCTTAAAAAACCAGGGAGACAGACTTATTTCCAGGGACAAACATGTCGCTGATTTCATGCCTACCCCCTGCCGGCAGTGCTCCAGCGGACCACACTGCTTAAAACCGGGACACACACACGACTAATCTTCCAGGGACAAACCATATAGCAAGTCTATGCTACCCCTGCTGCAGTTTCCAGGGAACAATCTGCCTTAACACCGGGACAGACGTATTTCCAGGGACAACATCGCAATGTCATGACATACGCCCTGCTGCAGTTTCCAGGGGACAATTGCTTAAAAAACCACGGGACAGACGTATTTTCCAGGACAAACATGCGCTTTCATGCCTACCCCCTGCTGCAGTTTGACCAGGACAATCTGCTTCTAAAAAACCAGGGACAGACTTCTTTCCAAAGGGAACAAACATCAGCACATGTTTCTCATGCCTACCCCTGACTGCAGTCGTTCCGGGAAGAATCTGCTTAAAAACGCAGGGACAGGACTTATTTCAGCAGGGAATCAAACATCGCGATGTCATGCCTAGCCCCCTGCTGCAGTGTCCAGGGACAATCTGCTTAAAAAAAACCAGGGACACGACTTACTTTTCAGGGACAAAACATCTGCGATGTCATGCCTACCCATGCTGTAAGTTTCCAGGGACAATCTGCTTTAAAACAACCGGAGACAGACTTATTTACAAGGGAGCAAAACATCGGCAATGTTCATGCCTACCCCCTGTGCAGTTTCCTAGGTGACCAATCGTGCTTAAAACAGGGACAGACTTATTTCCAGGGACAACACATCTGCGATTTCATGCATCCATGAACATATATTAAGTGATCTAGTATACAACTTTCTGCGACTTGATATTTTGCGGTAGTAATTTTTGTTGCTTTTTTGGTCTGCCAACATGCTTCTTATTCAAAATGTCTTTTGTTTGTAAAGTAACAGTAAGAAAATGTCCAACTTGTGGGCACTGTGTTTTTGGGTGGTTCACTGTGTTTGAATTGAGTAAGGGTTAGCTTAACAAGACAAGGGACCTGCTCAACAACTTTGACTCTACTCCGTTTGTTCAGGGACGCTAAACATTAAAGGCCTTTGATTCACGCTCCAGGGGACAGGAGAACCCATTTAAAATGTGTTCTAAGGCGGACAAATACCCCTTAGGGGGACGGTAGGCAAGCCGTCTGCATGTATACAATAATTTTGATTGGTTGCTCTAAAGCACACACACGCGCTGACACATGTACTAAATACAAGCCAGCTAAAAGAGATGGACGATTGCGCGCCTTTCTTAGTATGACAAAACAGCATCAAAGACCACACTCATTGCAATGTTAATCATTATCAAAATAATATTAGCACTCCTGGCAAAACACACAGACAATAAATAAGGGCAATAATCCAAAGGGAACCCAACATGGAGGCTGCTGGTTTACTGCTACACCCATCTTAATTGTTAAAAACTTATGATACTTTACGGTGTGCTCTGCCTCGGGCATTGCAGCAAAAGCTATGTTCCCACCATCTTTTGTATTACATAATGTCATATGTGTCTATGACCTGAGGTACGTAATACATCATTTGCTTTCCCTACGATCAGTGACTACTAATCCAAGTACCATTCCTTGAATATCGTGGTGTCAAGAATGTGGTATGTGAAAGGGAGGGGGGGCATGAACGCCGGATGGACGCATTCGTAATTCTTGTTTAAAATTTGTTTTCTATCGTAATTATTTGTAAGCGCGCTTTGAGGATTGATTTTGTATCATCGAAGAGCGACTATAGAAGCTTTATTTTATTATTTATTCATTTAATACAAGCGATTACAATCTTGACCAGTGATCGTGCCTAGACTGAACAAGTAGGAAAATCAAATCAGATACTTGAGGGTAAAACCATGCTGTTTTTTATCTTCTTCGAACGCACTATCGTAACGGTCTGCCAAAATTAAGACTGTATGGTTGATCATAGGGACATATTCTGAACGCATCCTTTGTAAATAGCCGATTCCACACTAGGCAACCACTTAGTTCGAAGAAATTCAGTTGTTGAACTGCATTCAACTACTTGTAGCAGTGGCTGAATTCACCCCAATCAGCAAAGCATTGGCTGTATTCCCACAAATCCTGGTGAGTTGAAGTAAACGGTGTCAAGTCCCACCAATTCCTTCAGACCTGGTTGGAAGAGCGTTCATCCGACAAATAATTTGTTCTCTGCATTGTGATTTCTACTCATTCTGTCACTAAAGAAATGAAACTGTGGAAAGGTCACCAACCACTTGGTATGGATAAGTGCTGAGGCGGCCTTTACACAGAACTTTACCACATTAACTCCTGGATCTTTATGTTCTGTCACAGTTGATGTGTGTGTGTGTTGTGCGTGTGCTACGCGAGTGCGTGCTATGCTTCTCATTGTGTTCGTTTGTGGTGATGTGTGTACACTATGCCTGTAACACTGTATAGGACCTGTGTGAGTCATTGTGTGTGTCACGACTCCCAGTCACTCACTGTGTGAAATAGAGATTAATTAATAGGATCATCATCCATGTGTTTGTGTCACTGTGTGTGTAATGTCGACATTGGTGGTGTCCTGTGTTGTGGGTGGTGACTATGGAATATTCAATCATCATTAGACTTGGGTCAGTTGTTTGTGCGTAAGTGAATGTGTGTCTACATCAGTTTGTTTGTCCCAGTGTGTTTATCCTCTACCCCCCCCCCACCTCTTCTTTATCCGGTGTCCATTGTTGGTATTCAACTTCGTAATGAAAATATACAATCTGTTTCTTCTTACTTCTTGCCTATAGCTATGCCTTCCATCAACGATTTGATGGATTAACACAGCTTAGTTCAGTATGAGAGGGATGCCCGTAGTCAGGGATGGGGTGTTCCAACTAAACAGTTGACTGGTGCAGGATACTTTTGCTCAGGATGATCAGCTTCATGAGAGATTGGTTGTGAAGAGCGGGAGGAAGGTGTGGCCCTCTGTCATCCATGCGACATTAGTTTGAGGCAAAAGGCGAGGATAATGGTATGGGGTAACGGGCAGTGGAGGAAGAGGGGAGGGGCATCAGTGTGGGGAGTTGGAGCGGGGGAGTTTTCAGATCTGGGATTCAAATTCCTCCACCGAGGCCTCATGGGAAGCCTGAGGGAGTTCCATTCCACTCAAAGACCTCGGAAGAATGAAGGTTCCTGATAATTTGCTTTACAGGCAGGAAAGGGGTAGGCTGCGGGGTGTTTCTGTTCGCACCGTGTCGTGGTGGGAGATGGGGGGGGGACTGGCCGGTGGCGGTTGTGGGGTATGATGGCACCCTCCTATGGTGTTAGGGTAGGCCTGTCGCAGTTCAAACATAGTCGCTCATTCAAATAAATCGCCCGACCTACTATAAGAGTGGGTATTGCGGTACAACCAGAAATTTTCACTTTTCTTCGTACTTGAACCATTTTTTACCTAACCCTTGTTCGCATGAAAATTAGGTAGCTCGTAAAAATAAGTAGCTCTGCTTACCTACGAAGACAGTGTATGGTATTAGCGACATTGAGCATGAAACAGCAATACTTTCACTTTTTTCTAGGGTTAGGGTCTTCTTATTCTTCGCTTGAGGGCCCATGGTCAATGAACAGACCAGTTCTGGACCCTTTTGGGGTAAAAAAATAGACTGAAAAAGAGGGGTTCGGTGGTGTTCAAATTTCAGTGGCCAGTGGTGGTGTTGATGTGACAACAAAAAATAGGGAATTGGAGTGGGTAAGTGAGAAGCCAAGGGACGGGGAAGGGAGGGGGGCGGAGGGGGTGCGGGAGAGGAATGATCTGAGCTACTGGTCAGCCTTCGTCCCGCACTTTCAGCACTTCCGCAGTGAAGGCTTGTGATGGAAGTCCTGCAGCAGCTCGTTCCACTCCCTCGATGTTCTTGGGGCGAAAAGAGTTTGACCTTGTAC
>CM065695.1:4175704-4202937 GCA_017654935.2 Phymorhynchus buccinoides | reverse complement strand
CCACACAAACAAACAAGCAAAAAAACACAAACAAAAACAAAAAAAACACACAACAGACAAAATAAAAAAAAAGACAGCAAATACACTACAAAACACAAACACCACAAAAACACAAAAACACAAACACACACACACCACACACACAAACACAACAAACAACACACACACAAACAAAACACACTGACACACACACACACACACACAAACACACACACACACACAAACACACACACACACACACACCACACCCACACACACACACACACACACACACACACAACACCACACACAACACACACACCACACACACACAACAACACAACACACACCACCACACACACACCAAACACCCACACACACACACACAACACAACCACACACACAACACACACACACACACACACCACACACACACACACAACACAACAACCCACACACACACACACACCACACACACAAACACACACACACACACACACACACACCACACACACACACACACCACCACACCCCCCCCCCCCACACACCCACCCCCACCCCCCCCCCCCCCCCCCCACCCACACACACACACCACACACACACCACAACCACACCACACACCCACCCCACACCACACCCACACCCCACACACCCCACCCACCACACACCCCAACCACAAACACACACACACCACAACACACACACACACAACCACACACACACACCACACACACACACACACACACACACACAACACACACACACACACACAAAACACACACACACACACACAACACACACACACAACACACCAACACACACACCACACAACACCACACCCCACACACGCACAACACACACACTACACACCTACACACACACCACACACACACACACACACACACACCACACACCACACACACACCCACCACAACCACAACAAACACACACACACAACACACACACACACACACACACACACACACACACCCACACACACACACCACACACACACACACACACACACACACACACACACACACTACACACACACACACTACACACACACACACACACTACACAAAATCGCCAAACCGCCTCTGGCGGGTAAAAAAACCCTCGCATTGCAAATCCGTATTTCAGACATTAGCAGGCCTTGTCTCACATGAGATAGTATGAGACGTATCATACATGAATTTAGAGAGTCCTTCAAAAGTCTATTAAATGCTAACGGTTTAGAAGGACTTCTACGATATCATGATGAATAAGTTCATACTATATACATGTGTAAACAGGCCCAGGTCTATAAATACGCCACCCATACAACAAACAATTTTTATACTGAAAAAAACACCATTACGATCTGACTACCATCAACCTTTTTTTTCAAAAACAAATGAAAAGTCTTTCTTTGTGTCAAGAACTGAACAATACAGACAAGTGAAGAAAACTATGGCATTATCTTAAGTGCGCAACGAAGAGTAATCTCAAATTTTAGTTAATCCAAAGGGCTTGGAGGATTCAATTAGAAAGCGTCAATCAACATCATAATCAAATATTAAGGGGTAAGCCTGCTTTATGAAGGGTCACTGAATGTAGTTCATAAAAGTAAATACACTCCATGAAATTATCCCCAATATTGCCTGAAAGTAAAACACAGCGCCCCCCCCCTATCCCCCAGTGGGGATACCGGGGGTCTTTGCATAATAGTTCCCCCACTCTGAAAGTTCTGGTGCTGTAACTTCCTGGTGTCTCTCTCTTTGACTCTCCTTTCCCTTTGCTTGCTGACATCTGCTTATCTTTCTGCTTTTACGTCCATTCTCCCTGCTTTCAGGAAACACTTTCAAAAAGCTTCCTCCAACGAGCTGATGCTTAATTATTTGTAGTTAGGCGCATATAAACGCAGCATGACGCATCTGCGCTCATAATTGACAGAAACTGAGCTGATCGCAGGAAGAAGAAGAAGAAGAGAAGAAGGAAGCACAAAGAAGAAGAAGAAGAGAAAGAAGAAGAAGAGGAACACAAGGAAAAAAAGAAAGAAAAAAAGAAAAGAAGAAGAAAGAAGAAAACAGAAAGAAGAAAAGAAACAGCCAAAGACATAAGAAACTATGATGGTTGAAAATAATATATGTCTATACAAAATAATATATTAAAGAAAAACAGTATCGGGGTTACTAGAAAAAGCATATAATTATGATGTCACTTTTGCACTCAAAATGTAAAGAAAAATATTTGTTTAGTTGCCTTTTCGGTTGGTGCACCCAAATGGATGCGTGTCGGATCTCAGGAGGAATAAGAGATATGTGGCAAATTTCAAATATATGATTCAACGCGTATGGCGCAAAATGTAATGATTAAAGTAATAACCTATAATACCTAATACTAATGATAATTATGTCATAAAATAAAAACTGCAACGTTATTTTCAAAACGGCAGCGGACGAGACCAGATAATCAGATTGTAAAACTCTGTTATGGCAACATTTCAGTGGGTTTTTTTTAAAATATATTTTTAAATGGCCAAAATGCAAATTCGTCAACAGTTTTTGACACGGAAGAGATTTTGGTGTACTGTTCCGCTCTTCTAATGCAAAATGGCACCGAATCCATGACACAAAGAACAAAATATAATGACATGAATATATGTTTAGGTTGTCAAAGAAAAACAATACAATCTTACAAAAAAGAAAAAAAAGTGATTTTGTCTTTAGGTTAGGTCTACCCCCCTAAAGTGGCACCTAGACGGATGAGTTTTGACAAGAAACACTCGAAGATCACCAGAAAGACAGGCTTGAGGATCGGAAACACTCACTTTCTCTGGTTTCTAGAAATTTAAGCCGTCAAACTGCGAACTCCTCCTTGGGAGATGCAGGAGAAAGAAGCCATCTTTGGACGGTGGGTGGAGGTCACTCATGTGTGAAGCTTTCTATTTGTTTTTGTAGTGCAGATAAATAAAAAGGAGCTATTTTACTTGTTGTCGCAGCGAAAACTCCTTTCGATAATCTGTATTAAAAAATGGCGTTTTTTAAAGGTTGATTCAAAAATTAGTGCAAACGAATTTGGTCTAAACGCAGTGGCCCATAAGAAAGAGAGCCACACGTCTTCTCTTTGGATTAAATAATGACTTCAGCACCTCCGCCAAGGAGTAATCGCCGATTTGCGGTTGATTTCGCGAAACCAGATCAAAGAGAGTGTTGAGCAATCTCTGAAAGGTGTTTCTGTGATCTTGGGGACGTGTTATTTCGCAATTTCCGTTTTGCCTTTCTTACCAAAACATAAAGCTGTATTTATGAACTTTTTAGTAATAACCTTTCGGATACTAACCTAGCCTAACCCCAGCCCTAAGCTAACCCTACCCGCCCCACCCCCCCCTATAAGACGGGGAAACGCAATGAACCACGACTGTGACAAATGGCGCCGTTACTGCAGTACATAGGATGGGGGGTGGGGGGGTGGGTAATATTGATAATGCCTAGGGTAGGGATAGGGTGATCTCCAAAAGGTTGTATTAGCTACAAAGGTTCATAAAATAAGCTTTATGTTTGGTAGAAAAGGCAAAACGGGAAAAAAGAATTAACCGAGAAATGCAGGGAGTGTGGCAATCTTGAACTTTACCAAAATATGGTATAGGTAATTATAAGGTAAACGACTAAAAAAGATAAATCATTGCCTTAGGACATTTGCGTGATTTCAGAAAAACTAGTAAATCTACTCCTATATTCCCATTCCTACAGTAATGTTTGACCTTTAACAAGTGTTTCGTTGCAGTGAGGGCGAGTTTTAGAAAAAATCAGAAGCCTGCCATTATTATGAAATACGGCCTACAGATGCTCGAGATTTACTGGACTCGACTCCCTTTAAACAATTCTGCACACTTATTGCATTGTTGCATAAAGTTTTCGTGTTTTAGGACAGTTTTAACACGTAGTACTTTCTTCTTTCTTGGTTTCTCTTTCTTTCTTCTTTCTTTGTTTCTTGTAACCCTTCTTTGTTCTTTCCTTTCTTTCTTTATTTCTTCTTGCTTTCTTTTCTTCTTTCTTCCTTCTTCTTCTAATTCCTTTCTACTTCGTCTTTCCTCCTTATTTCCTTCAATGCTTAGTTTCTATCTTCATCCTCTCGTTTCATTCGTTATCTTCCTCCTTTAGTTTTTAATACATTCTTCTTTATTTCTTCTTCTTCACTCCTTCGTTCTTGCTTAATTGTCTTTTTCATTCTCGTTCTTTATTCTTTCTTCCTTCGTTCTTTCTTCGTTTCTTTATCTTTTTTCTCTCTATCTTTTAGCACTTCGGTTCAATTCTTCCTTTTCTTCCTTCGTTCTTTGTTTCTCTTTTATTATTTTCTTTCTCATCTTTTTCGTCTTCTTTCTCATCTTTGTTCTTTCTGCCTTCTTCTCTTATTCTTTACTTGTTCGTGCTCATGTCGTGTTCAGTTGCGTGGGGGGGTTTTTCGCATGTTTCTGATAAAAGCCAGAAATGCTGCTACGAAATGCTACCAGTACTACATCCGATGAATTTCCCTTTTGAAGCAAATGTTAAGGAAAAAAAATCCGTCCTCTGCCCCTTCCAGTTCATTTCAGACGGTTTCTGGTTTGGGTTAGGGTTAGGGATAGGTTTAGGGTCAGCTTTGTCATCAACTTTTATTTTTGTGTGTGTTTGACACTAAACTGATCCCGCTAAGCCTATCCCTAAACCTATTCCTAACCTTAACCCTAACCTGAAACCGTCTAATCCACACAAAAAATATAGTTATGAGATGACACTAAACTGATCCTAAACCTGTCCCTAACCCTATACCAAACCCTATTCCTAACCCTAACCCTAACTGAAACCGTCCGAAATGAATGGAAGGGGCAGAGGAAGGGAGCCTTTTCTTAAAGATACACTGACGCTCCACGATTAAGCCCCTTGGTTTTTCTTCTGGGTAGCTATGACCCACATACAAATGCCCCCAATGAATTGAGGCTGATTCATTAAACTGATGTTTCAGTTTTCATTTGGGGGCATTTGTTATGGAGAAAAACCTGGCCCAAAGCAAGATGTTTCCTACTAGCTATAAAGGGAAAAGGCACGTGAGACCCGTGTTTTTGAACACGTGATCTGGTGTATATTAACATTTGCTCTTTTGAGACAATAAGCTACTATCGAGGTGAGTTGAGTACAAACCCTCTATCTTTGTCTTTTATTATAGTAAATGATGAACTTCATGCATATGACGTTCGCCTGCCGATTTCATGCGTGACTGCCATCGAGAGTGCACCCGGGTTCGAATCCCAGCCTCGCCCTTTTCTTTCTAGTTTGACAGGAAAATTGAACTGAACGTCCAGTTCTTCGGATGGGGGACTTAGAGTTAGTCTGACCCGTGCGCTTTACACGCACGTAAAAATCCCACGGCAAGTTGAAAGTCGGTAAGAGCAGGGAGAAAATCCCGCTGCCTGGTATGACCAAATTAATAGTTAAATTTCCCAAGCCTGCCTCCACCCCCCTTCTCAACCTGTCCAATAAAACGGTAGGCGCTGCGCTTGCGGCGACGCAATCTCCGGGAGAGAGCTGCTTCGAATTTCATAGAGAATTTCTGCAATTTTCCCTCCGGTATTATTGTAGATAGATGACAGATTCTGGTAGATTCATATGACCAGCCGTGTTGTTTTATTACAACAGTGAACTTCCCTTCAAGACCTCCCTTCATACGCACTCCCTCCCATATAATACCTGATCATTCTCTGAGACATTGCCCTGGTTTGTAAGTATTAAAATTACTCCCTTATAAGACCCCTCACTTAAAAGACCCCTCATTTTTAAGACGATTGTTCGAGAAGAAAGTCTTATAAGGGCGGTTCCACTGTATTGCTGAATTACAGAGCAGTTTAGATGGAATGATAATCTCTTTTTTATTGTTACCAACTGGGGGTAGACACCATAGTCATGCAACAATGCATTTAAGAGTAGAATAATTATCATCAGATAAAAATAGAATTCCCTGAAGTTCAGTTATTGCATCGATTATAATTAATTCCTTCCTGTAATCTTTTTATGTCAAGGTCATTTTTGGAATTTTCCAAAGGTCTTAATTGCGTGCGTGCCATTTTGAGAGTCAATGGAATTCAAGAATAATTCGTCGACAATACCCTCGATGTTGTCGACACTTGTCGTCAATCTCTGAATCTTCTCTCTTCTTCTTCGATCGCTCGGACAGCTTTCGCGTCATATTATGTGCGCAAATGCGTCATGCTGCCGTTATGCGCCTAAGTAAGAAATAATTATAGTCCGACTTCGGCTGGAGGAGGAAAATGCTTTTGAAAGCGTTTCGTGAAAAAACGCAGGAGAATGGACCGGTTAGGCAGAGAGATAGTAGACGACAGTAAGCAAAGGGAAAAGGACAGAGTCAAAGAGAGTGTGACAGATTATTAGAGGAAGTTACAAGCGCAGAACTTCCAGAAGGTGGGGGAACTATTTATACAAAAGAACCCCCCCGGTATCCCCACGGGGGGAAATCTCTGTATGAACATACACTTTCTCCTCAAATGCCCAGTGTGTAACCAGTTGCGAGGAAAGTACATAATGAAACATTATCAAGGCAAAAATAATATACAGCCCTTTTCATTCTAACTTCAAAATGAAGACACAAAATGTTATGAGAGATTTAGCAAAGTTTATTCATTATGCATTGATTGTAAGAGAACCAGCTTTACTTTCTCAATTTAATACCATGGGTTTTTGGTTCAGTTTTCCTTTAATAAGCTGATTTCTTACTTTGAAGATGTTAATGCTTATTATTTTCATTTTGTCTGTTTTTATTTCATATGATTATTTGTGTGTACGTGTCCACATGCGGACATGCTGGTGGCCTTTTTGCCTTAAAAGTTCCGAGTTCCGAAAAATCTCAGTATTATTCTCTTTTTTTCTGTCTATCTGCCTCTGTCCTTTCTACCACCGAGGCCGCTGCTTTCACTTCATTTAATGGAATATTAATGTTTTTTCTCTTCATCACGCTATCTCACGCTTCATATCCAGTCCTACTCCTCGTCTCTGTCCTCTACTCAATCTCCTCCGCCTCTTTTTATCTTCCCCTCTCCTGTTTTTAACTCAGAGAGTTAGAGGTTCGAATGTTCTGTCTTTCTGCCTATGTCGCTCTCCTCTCTCTCTCTCCGTGCTCGTCGACTCCCATCCTCTCTACATCGTCTCTGTCTCTCTCCCTCTCTCTCACTCCTCTCTCCTCTCTCTCTCTCCTCCCTTCTCTCTCTCCATCTCTCTCTCTCTCTCTCCCTTCCCCCTCTTCCTCTCTCTCTCTCTATCTCTATCTCGCCTCTCGCTCTCTCTCTCCCTTCTCTCCGTCTCTCTCTCTCTCTCTCTTTCGCTCCTCTCTCTCTCTCTCTCTCTCTCTCTTCTCAAAATCTATCGATTATTACAATTCCATTGTCAGTCCACAATGTGTTTTGTGTCTTACTTGCCTTCAGTTCAATAACATCAAAATACGTTACTTCCTGTTCGCCCTACGTCACTATTATTCCATTTTGCCATGGTTTACAAATCGTGGCTGGAAGATTATCTGCTATTTGTTTTTTAATCTACCTCTGGGCTGAGTGATGCAGAGATGTTAATTGTTGATTGTACGTAATTTCAGCATTCCTTAAATATCATGTTTTTCTTTTTATGTGTGTGTGTTTGTGATGTGTGTGTGTGGTGCGCGCGTGCGCGCGTGCGTGCGCGTGTGTTTGACGTGTGCGTGGTGTGTGTGTTGGTGTGCGTGTGTGCGTGCGTGCGTTGCGTGCGTGTGTGTGTGTGTGTGTGTGTGTGTGCGTGCGCGCGTGCATATGTGCTGTGTGTGTGTGTGCATGCGCGTGCATGCGCGCGTCCCGTCCGTGTGGCGTGCGGTGGGGAGCGATGCGTCCGTCCGTGTGCGTGTTCGCGGGTATGTGTGTGTGTGTTATGGTGCGTGCTTTTATGCGCGCGTGTGCGTGTATGTGTGCGTGCGTGCGTGTGTTTATTAGTCCATGCCAATTATTATCATGAAATGAAGCAAATTTCAGGTCACATTTTGCCCATGAAGAACGAACGCTAAACCTTACCACTCGTCTCATGGGGAAAATGTGACCGAAATTTGCTTCATTTCATGAGATAATTAGCATGGGCTTTCTTACCCACCCATGGGATTCTGAGTGAATTTTTACCACCCGTCTTGGGAGCCCTATACTAACTAATATCCGTTAGTGGTGTTCCTTGATCTCTGTGTTTCCCCTTCCTCCTATTTCCCTGCCCTCGGACGTGATCTTCGAGTTTTTTGTGTGTGTTATGCTCGCGTGCTTTTTTTGCAGCTGTTGTTGATAATAATACTGATGACGATATTATTGCCTCCCCTTCTTCTCTTTCTTGGGCTAAATAAACGAAACATATAAATGTTTCATTGGCAGAAAAGCCCAGAATCACCACCCAACTTATCTTGCGTATATATGCACAAAAGAAAACTTTCTACAATCAAGAACACTGTGGGGACGGGAACGGGGATTTATCAGAGGTTTTTGTTGTGGAGCCTACCAATCCCTGGCTTCTAAACCAAAAGAAATGTCTTCTTTCTTTCTCTTCTTAGCGCGAGAGAGAGAGAGAGAAGAGAGAGAGAGAGGAGAGAGAGGAGGAGAGAGAGAGGAACGAAATACAAATACGATTTGGTTTTATTCACTATACGCCCAATGCGCCTAACTGAGGGGATGTCACAGAGCAGGAGTTCTGAGAGAGAATGAAGGAATGAATGAATGAATTAATTAATTTAATTTTATTTATCGGGGAACAATAGAGTAAGCGTTAACTGCTTTTCTTTTTAACATTCCGTCCTCTGGATAAACAAAATAAGAGAGAGAGAGAGAGAGAGAGTCGAGTTGAGCTTATCAGAGAGATAGAGAGAGAGGAGAGAAGAGAGAGAGAGAGAGAGAGGTCCGGTGGAGAGAGAACGAAAGACATAGATAGACAGAGAGAGAGTAGGAGACAGATTAGAAACAGACAGGACAGACCAGAGATAGAGAGAGTAGATTATTAGATTCGTAAGAGAGAGATGAGGCTTGCTAGATGTGAGACGTTACGCGAGAGTAGAGTAGAGGGGAGTAGAGACCAGGATGAACATAGCCTAGAGACCGTACAAGACAGAGCGACACAGAGATTAGAGAGAGGGTGAGAGAGGGAGCGGGGTCAGAGAGATAGATATGGCGAGTAACGATAGAGACTCAGATAATAAACCGACACACTAAGAGAGAGAGAGAGGGGGGGGAGAGACAGAGCAGAGAGAGAGAGATACAGAGAGGAGAGAGAGAGAGGGATAGATAGAGTGGGAGAGAGAGAGAGGCTATGAGGGGGAGAGAACAGAGACAGAGACCGAGACACAGAGAGAGAGAGGAGTAAAGTATAGAGATAGAGAGAGGTAGACGAGAGAACACAGACAGAGAGAGAGAGAGAGGGGTGGTGGAGGGAGAGACAGAGAGAGAGAGAACAGTGTGTGAGAGAGAGGGATGAGAGGTCAGGGTGGGGAGGGGAGAGGGGGGTGTGAGAGAGACACGGGCTCAGACCAATAGAAAATCCACTTTTCTTCTCTCTGAGATTAATCGCCCCCGCCGTCACGACCTTCAAACCAGGGTACGCTTTCCTGCACATACGCTCTGTTCGAACAAAGCGGTAAACTTTTAGCGGCTGTATGGGGCAACGTTTTTTTGTGCTAATCTTTAGTAAAAGAGGTCACGAGGTCTCATCTTTCATTCTTACTTCCGAAATGACCAGTTACCGGACATCCTTGGTGAAGCTTAGATCGATTTGCTTTCATCTTTTATAATTAATACTATGCAGAAAAGTAATACCACACCATATTATTAGTTGTACCATCTGACTCGATCAACTAGTTAGAAAGTACACATGCACATACTCGCATTCGCACGCACGTATGCACACATGCTCACTCGCAGAAACATGCATGCCACACACACATACTGCAGACACACACACTGCACACACACCACACACGACACACACACACACACACACACACGCACAAACACACACACATACACACACACACACACACACACACACACACACAACACACACACAAAACACACACACCACGAACACACACACGGCACTACGCACACACGGCACGCGCGCACGCACACGCAACACGCACTCACCGCATCCACGCACACGGCACACACAACACACACACACACACACAAACACCACACACACGAACACACACACACACACACACACGCACACGCAGCGCGCGAGCGCGAGCACACACACAACAACTACTCACACACACACGACACACACGCACAAAACACATGTGTGAAATTCTAGCTCTATCTCTCTCTCCTTCTCTCTCTCTCTCTTTTTCGTCTCTCTTTATCTCTGTCTCTTTATCTCCCTCCCCTCATCTCTCTATCCTCTTTGCTCCCTCTCCCCTCTCTCTCTCTCTCGTCTCGTCTCTCTCTCTCTCTGTCTCCTCTCTCTCATTCTCTCTCTCTCTCTCTCTCTCTTCTCGACTCTCTCTCTTCTCTCCTCCTCTTCCTCATCCTGCTCTCTCCCCCTCTCTCTCTCTCTCTCCCCCTTTCTCTCTCTTCCCTAAGAAACAAAACAAGAAAGGAAAAGAAAGAACAAACCGCCATTGGTTGCCATTTTGGACAATAGTTCCCTCACAGACTTCCAAATCGAATAGTCGACTTAGCTGGCTCCTGTCACCGCCAGGAGGCGTTACGCTCAAGTGGGTCCTAACCTAGTGATAATCTTTGTTGGGGAAAGAAACAACAAAGGGCTATCATTAGGTTAGGACCCACTTGAGCGTAACGCCCCCTGGCGGTGAAAGGAGCCATTGGGGAGATAAACAACAAAGGCTATCATTAGGTATTAGGTACTTTATTAGGTACTTTATTGCTACAGAGACGTCTCTGTGAAATTCGGGTTGCTCCCACCTGGAGAGAGGGCGTCGCAGCCAGAGGCGCGCCACCCAATGTTGTTGTTTTTTTGCATGCAATTTTTGTGTGACTGATGAGGAAGGAAAGGGGGGGGGGGGGTAAATTTTGACCAAATGACAACTTTTTCGTTGCTACTGGGCTTAACGTGTGCTAAGTGCATGGGCACATGTGACCTCGGTTTATCGTCTCATCCGAAAGACTCCACGTTCAGACGGTAAGGCCTAGTGCAAAGTGAGAGGAAAAATCCCCTGTACCCAGGTTCGAACTCGGGTTTAATTTGACACAAGGCGAACGCGTTGCCTCTGTGCCACTCTACACCCAGGTTAGGACCCACTTGAACGTAACGCCACCCTGGCGGTGAAAGGAGCCAGCTAAGTTGCCCATTGTGAAGCGAGCGCTCACTGTGTGGCACAGAAAAAAGAAAGCATGCTCTGTGACGCTAGGAAAGAACGTTTCCACCAAACTTGAGCGTTTGTTTGACAGCCGATTGCTGACAACAACAAAGACAAGAAACCTTGGAAACTTACCCACCAGTGATGAATTTGGTTCGAGTCACGCGATTCTGATTGGTCAGTATATCAGAAGCGCTCAACCGACCAATGAAACTAGAGAACGAACAGAGAGAGAGAGAGAGAGAGAGAGAGAGATTGAGAGAGAGAGAGAGAGAGAGAGAGAGAGAGAGGAGAGAGAGATGAGAGAGAGAGAGAGAGAGAGAGAGAGAGAACGAGAACGAACGAACGAACGAAATTTTTATTTATACAGGGTAATGAGATAAGTATACATACTTTTTTTACACCCAGCCCTGTGGTAAACGAAAATATCGAAATAAACAACAATTAAAAACAACAACATCCAATGAAAGAATATAATAAACGACAACCATGAATATCATGTAAAAAGTGAAATGTTGAGGGAGAGAGGGAGGGAGAAAGAGAGAGAGAGAGAGAGAGAGAGAGAGAGGAGGTCAGAGAGAGAGAGAGAGAGAGAGAGAGAGAAGATAGAGAGAGAGAGAGAGAGAGAGAGAGAGAGTGAGAAAGAGAGAGAGAGTAGAGAGAGAGAGAGAGAGAGGAGAGAGAGAGAGAGAGATAGAGAGAGAGAGAGAGAGAGAGAGGGAGCTATACGAAATACGAATGTTTTATTGAGGGTAAAAAAAAAGCTGAGAGAGACAGACAGACACAGAGACACAGAGAGAGTCAGACATGCAGACAGACAGACAGAACGAGAGGAGATATTTATGCATAGAGATAGAGAGAAAAAAAAGTGATAGAGAGAAAGAGAAAGAATAGGTAATTTGATTGCATCTACACACACATTCTTATGCAATGATGTCTGGCGTGTATGCCATGCCTTTCTCCTTACATGTGAAGGGGGAGAGAGAGAGAGAGAACACTGAACACTGAAATGTTTTAATGTACATTGGCCATGGGCCACAATACATCACGAGGAAGGGGGAAATCAATACTATCAAACATAAGAGTCAAAGCTAATCGAAAGATCCAAATCTCATTCACACTTCATTCGCACTTCATTCACACTCACACTTCATTCGCATCAACATTATCAGTTTCAATATCAAATAAATGGTGCTAAACATAGAGAGAGAGAGAGAGAGAGCGAGAGAGAGAGAGAGAGAGAGAGAGAGAGAGAGAGAGAGAGAGAGAGAAGAGATAGAGAGAGACAGAGAGAAACAAGAGAAATACAGCATACAGGAAGGAGACAGACAGACAGACAGACAGACAGATCGGGGAAGCATTTGCTATCATTACGTGATATTTTATCAACAAATAATCATCAAGAAACAATTTTGTTGATCTTGATGTTTTTAAACCACTCTTCATTTTCAAAATTGGATGGAACAGGGTAAGCAAATATAAAATTGCAGCATCCTAAACAAACAACTAGAAAAATAGTCGAAAATGCACAGATTGAATTTGTGCAATGGTATTTTATTTATTTGTGATATAATTCTTCTTCCCAGAATCATGACGACTGAAAACTCGACAACAAAACTCGATTAATTTACAAAACAAAAGGTACATAAAAAATAACTTCTTAAAAATTAAGGTTCTGTAGCCTGACAAAAAACGCACAAGGGTAGTTAATGTAAGTATTTGTTGACATTTCTGCATGGCAGGGTACTGGTCTAACATAACATGCAACGCATAGACACAAAAAAAGGAACATGATGTGGGCAAAAAGGTTGGTTTAAAGACCCAACAGTGGCGTTTCTTTTAAAGGGGCACCCTGACGGATGAGTTTTTGCAACAAACACGTCGAGATCACCAGGAAAGGACCTTTTACAGTGATCGCAACACTCTGGTTTCCTAGAAATCAAACCGTCAAATCGGCGATTCCTCCTTGGCGGAGGTGCTGGAAGTCAGATTTTTTTAGTGAAAGAGACGGCATGTACTTTCTCTTTACTAATGGCCGCCTGAGTTAGACCAAATCGTTTGCACGAAATTTCCACAAGCCTTTATTTTATACATGGAAAAACACAAAAGCTGTAGGTTCGGTATAGGTCCTTTATTGAAGATACCACAGACGTTTCAGAGCTTAGCTCTTTTTTCAATGTGATGAAAAAGTGACAAAAAATGAGGAATAAGGGTGAAGACACTGAGTAGAAATCAGAGCAAGGAACCTGAGAGAGAGGGAGAGAGAGAGAGCGAGAGAGAGAGAGAGAGAGAGAGAGAGAGAGAGAGAGAGAGAGAGAGAGAGAGAGAAGAGAGAGAGAGAGAGAGAGAGAGAGGAGAGAATATAAAAGTGAAGAGTGAACACATATTCAGAACAAAGGAAAAAAGGGAAAATCCAACTAGGGCAAAAAATGTGAGTAGATATTAACGCACACACACAAGGATAAATGCACACACATACGCGCATGCATGAGCATACAGACATGTATGTGGTATCTTCAATAAAGGAAACCTATACCGAACCTACGTGTTTTTCCATTCATATGGTCCGAGTGGTCTTCTGAAATCATCTTTATTTTATACAGTTTACCAAAAGTAGTTTCGCTCAAAACAAATAAAATGGACTCCATTGTTGTTGTTTTTACTGCCACCTCAGAGAAAAAAAAGCTTCAACCACTATGAGTGGCCTCCACCCACCCCGTCCAAAAATGGCTTCTCTCTCTGGCAACTCCGCCAAAGGAGGAATCGCCGTTTCTACGACGCGTTTGATTTCCAGGAAACCAGAGCAAAGTGATGTGTTCCGATCCTTGAAATAAAAGTTGATTTTGATTTTGATTTGATTTTTTGTTGCTGAATAAGCTGTCTTTCTAGTGATCTCGACGTATTTCTATCAAAAACTCATCCGTCAGAGTGCCTCTTTAAGTTCACTATGCCGTACATATTTCCAAATATTCCCTTTCTTTTAAAAAGGGGTCTTCTGACCATCAATGATTTCCATTCCCCCCCCCCCCCCCCCACACCCCCCAACCCCCCCCACCCCTCCCCGCCCCCCCCCCCCCCACCACCCCCCCCCCCCACCCCCACCACCACCCCCCCCCCCCCCCCCCCCCCTCCCCCCACACACCCACCCCCCCCCCACCCCCCCCTCTCTCTCAGCCCCTACGCTTGTGACTAGAATAGGGCCTACTATTTGTTCGTTATTGCGTGTCAGATTGAAGCATCCACCACCAATTTCAAAAGAGACCTAAAGATCAGGAGACAGAATTGCAAGATCACGGAAAGAGTTACTCCAAGGAAAATAAGTACACGCAGAAAGTTAAGTAACACAATGAACTGTCGAAGAAAGTTGGAAGACAGTACTTGGACTTTTTAAAGACCCCGCACGTCACGTGTCACATTCCCTCTTATGCTAAGGAAGATTTCTTAAGATTCACTTACTAGCTATAAGAGGGAAAACACGTGAAAAGCGAGATTTTGAAACGTGACGTGGTGGGGTCTTTAAGGAGAGAAGGAAAGAAAGAAAGATGGCGCCACACACTACGTCACAACCAACCGGGGGGAAAAGTCAGGAAGTTTTGACAAGACGGAAAGAAGAAGAAGAAGAAGAAGAAGAAGAAGAAGAAGAAGAAGAAGACGAAGAAGAAGAAGAAGAAGAAGAAGAAGAAGAAGAAGAAGAAGAAGCAGAAGAAGAAGAAGAAGAAGAACAAGAAGAAGAACTAAGAACAAGAACAAGAAGAAGAAGAAGAAGAAGAAGAACAACAAGAAAAAGAAGAAGAACAAGAAAACCAAGAAGAAGAAGGAGAAGGAGAAGAAGAAGAAGAAGAAGAAGAAGAAGAAGAAGAAGAAGAAGAAGAAGAAGAAGAAGAAGAAGAAGAAGGAGAAGAAGAAGAAGAAGAAGAAGAAGAAGAAGAAGAAGAAGAGTGGAATAAAAAGAAAACAAGATGGAAAGCCATGTAAAATGTACCCCGAGTTCATGTCAAAGATCAAAACAAAAACAATTGTGGTTTTTTTTCGTATTTTAAAATGGGAATAAAAGTTTAAAATGTATATGCCTAGTTGTAAAATTTAAATTACCTCCCTTGCATTTCATTAAAAAATAATAAGAACTACTGGCGAAATTCAGTAAATAAGTAATATGTATAAAGCACAAAATTAGAATTGTTCGCCGCTGAAACAGAAATTCATCAACTGGAAACAGAAATGTATGCAGATTTTTTTTAACAAATGTTACCATTGTGAAAACGTGTGTGTGTGTGTGTGTGTGTGGTGTGTGTGTGTGTGTGTGTGTGGTGTG
The DNA here is from genome assembly GCA_017654935.2 of Phymorhynchus buccinoides. Taxonomy (NCBI): domain Eukaryota; kingdom Metazoa; phylum Mollusca; class Gastropoda; order Neogastropoda; family Raphitomidae; genus Phymorhynchus; species Phymorhynchus buccinoides. The sequence continues at coordinate 4,187,306 of CM065695.1, read as the reverse complement.
TGTGTGTGTGTGTGTGTGTGTGTGGGTGTGTGGTGTGTGTGTGTGTGTGTCAAGTCAAGTCAAAAAATGATCTTTAATGACGATAAAGGAATAAGCTAAACAAATCTTTTTGTTTGTCATCCTGTCGTCAAGAAGTGTGTGTGTGTGTGTGTGTGTGTGTGTGTGTGTGGGGGGTGTGTGTGTGTGTGTGTGTGTGGTGTGTGTGTGTGTGTGTGTGTGTGTGTGTGTATGTGTGTGTGTGTGTGTGTGTGTGTGTGTGTGTGTGTGTGTGTGTGTGTGTGTGTGTGTCACACCATCTATGTTACTTTTGTAATTCCTAACAAGGTATATTTCTGTGACACTGTTATTTTCAATAATAATAATAATAATAATAAGTAATAATAATAATAATAGTAATAAATAATAATAATAATAATAATCATATAATAATAATAATAATAATAAGCATTTCATTTATATAGTCGCGATATAAATTCATGCTGAAAGCAGGCTCTCAGCGCTTTACAAGCATTGATGAACCCATAAAAAAAATAACACAATTGACACACCATGTTTCACAACAATGATATAGAATAAAAGTAACATTATTTAATGACACATGAGAGAATCATGTGAGGACACACACTTGACACTTGACACTTGACATAGTTTTTTAACTGCCATTGACAATACAATCTGAGAGTTTTTGAGAGAGAGAGAGAGACCTGAGAGAGATGCAGAGAGAGAGAGAGGGAGAGAGAGAAGGAGAGAGAGAGAGAGAAGGAGAGAGAGAGACAGAGAGAAAGAGAAGAGAGAGAGAGAGAGGAGGAGAGAGAGGAGAGAGAGAGAGAGAGAGGAGAGAGAGACTTCCTAGAGACTCCTTAAAAAGTTACCCGTTTTCTCCAAGTTTGGATTTATTTATTTATTTATTTTCCTTTTATCTCTATAATTGTATACATAATGATTATTCTTTAACAGTATGCATTGGCCATAAAATATCCCATCGATTTTGAAATCCTCATTTTAAAAAAATATTCGATTTTAGCACGTTCTTTATTTGGCATTTTGATGTTGCATCATTTTGTTTGTTGTTCTATTTTCATTATGCATAATGCAAAACAAAGCTCTTATTTATTGCTTTGAACTGAGGTTGGATTTTGTGACAATGCTTAAATGGGGTTCGTGCTAGTGCCTTTAATTTTCGTTCATAGATGCCCTGTTTGTGGCCTTTTTAAAAAAATGAAAAAAAACCCAATAAAATGCAAGAAACCCTATGTTTATTAAATTCCATCTTTATTTCTCATTCATTCGCTCTTGTTTCATCCGTATTGTGGCATAATGCTAGGGCAGAACGCTCTGTGCTAACATTAGCATCCTTGGAAGGCAACGCAGCCTAGAACGAGTTAGGTCGCGGACACATTAGACGCGGAAGTTACGCACAGAAAGCCATAAATAAGTAAAAGAAAGAAGGAAAAACAATGATACAAATTAGGGAAAAATACGGAACGCGCGTGCAGATTCCCCCACAATCCCCCCCCCCCCCCCCCCCCCCCCCTTTCCCCCCACCCCCCAATTCTTTTACTTATCTAGTACGGCATTGCGCATGGGAATCTCCGCGTCTACGCAGCCTTAAGCGCTTAGCTTATTTTGTGACAATAATCCAGTACGAAATAGAGAGATGAGAGAAGTAAGGATAATTATATATGTTTGACTGTATTGTTTGCGAATAGTACTTGACATGGAATCATCTGCTGAAATATACCTATTATCTATTATTATTATTAAACGTGATTTGATAATTATATATGTTTGACTGTATTGTTGGCGAATAGACACATACTTGACATGGAATCATCTGCGAAATATAACCTATTAGTTATTATTATTATTATTATTATTAAACGTGATTTTTAAAAGAAGTTTTGATAGTAGTCGATAGTCCCCCCCCCAAAAAGGACATACATCTCAATGGATAATGCAAAAAGTAATCCCTTTACTCAACAGCAGCAGAATCATTTGTCTCAAAGTTTCACCATAATAGTGTTCGCTTACTGAGACAGAATATTGTGTATCTCTCTCTTGTTCAAAAAGGCTTTCTATGATTGGTTGACATTTAGCCTGTGGTAGGGGCCGACAGTAAGACGAGAGCTGTACAATGGGTGATTTTCTACAGTTGTGTAGTACCGTATTTTTGTTACTGTAAGGCGACACTTTTTCTCCCAGAATGAGACCCCTGCGCCTTATAATGTGACTGATAAAATAGTAAGAAACTATAAGAACAAAAATCTGATAGTCGGGTAAAATTTTGGGGTGCGCCTTATACAAAGGTGCGCCCTATAGTCAGAAAAACACAGTTTAGTCTCTTGTGGAAGTCTCTTTAAAGTCTCTCACTCCTTCCTCATTCACAAGCTTCGCCACTACAGTATCAAAGGCTCTGTCAACAAGTGAATTGAAAACTTCCTCAGGGGCAGACAGCAAAGAGTAGTAGTGGACGGAGCTACATCCAAAGCCATCCCTGTGGAGTCAGGAGTCCCGCAAGGGTCTGTACTCGGCCCTGCCCTCTTCCTATTTTATATCAACGACCTTCCTAAGGATCTGTCTTCACCCACACGCCTATTTGCAGATGACACGCTCTGCCACAGAACTGTAGGCTCTTGTAAGGACCATGAAGATCTTCAACAGGATCTGAACAAACCTGGGAAAACTCGTGGAAGATGTCCTTCCACCCTGATAAGTACCAAAGCCTCCACGTCACCAGAAAGGGAAACCCCTTGGTTCAAAATTACCACCGCCACGGCCACAATCTCAAACAGGTAGAGGAGACAAAATACCTGGGAGTCACCATCCAACACGACCTCAGATGGGATGCATTTGGGATGTCTTTATTCCCTTTAATATGACTTTCTTTTTTGTAATAATTTATTTTATAAGCGAAAAGTAGAAACAAACACATACGAAATGGCATATTGTTTTTGCCCTTGAACAAGAGGTTTGCACAAACACGAATTTTCCATTTACAAGATTTTGTTAAATTTGTACTAGGTTGTTGTTTTTTACAGAGAGAGACAGAGTCAGAGAGAGAGAGTAGAGAGATGAGAGAGAGAGAGAGAGAAACAGAGAGAGGAGAGTGAAAAGGAGTTAGAGAGAATGAGTAAGTGTATGTTAGTGTGTGTGTGTGTGTGTGTGTAGTGTTGTGTGTGTGTGTGTGTGTGTGTGTGTGTGTGTGTGTGTGCGTAGTGTGTGTATGTGGTGTGTATGTGTGTGTGTGTGGGGGGGGGGGGGGGTGCACGCCATCGCGCGCGCGTCAAGTCAAGACTAAATTATCTTTATTGACGATAAAGATGTGCCCCCCCCCCCTCCTCCATTTCTCTGTTGTTTCCATTTTTTGTTTCAGTCTTGCCTTTCTTACTGCAGATTGAGTACTTCATCCTCTATCGTTTGCTATATTTAACACTAATTTTCATCCATTTACATAATTAAACACATGCATTCAATAATAGTAGAAGATAAAGGCAAGACGGAAAAAACGCAATGAACCAGGACTGTGACAAATGCTCCGCGGCTGTTGTGTGTACTGCACTACATAGGGGGAGGGTCCTATTAGATAATGGCCTTTATCATGACTGCGATTAATTATTCAGCAAAGATAATTAGCTTAAAAAGTTGATAAGATACAGCTTAATGTTTGGTAAGACAAGGCAAGTGTGAAAACTGTGGGGAGAGCTGAGAAATGTAGGGCGGGGGGGGGGGGGGGGGGGGGCACATCGTGACCTTTACGCGGGCGTGTGTGTGTGTGTATTGGCAAGGGCCAGCAGCGCGTGTATATGTGTGTGTGTGCGTACGTGTGCGCGCGCGAATGTGTAAAAACTTTGCTAAGAGGAAAAACAAGTTGTTCCACTCAAATTGCTCGCTTTGGGTGCACACACTCTACTTCTTCTCCACAAATAATAACTCGTCTCTTCTTGTTTGCATTCCGTTACCTTCATCGAACAACCACAAACATTCATTTCCTTTCGTAATCTCCGAAGCCCCGTTCAAACATTCGTTTAGTTGTAAAAACATCCAGTGGCTGTCAAAAACAGGGTGAATGATTGTTTCGTTTGGGGCTCAAGCCACAAACCTATAACTAACTGTGTCGGTCGGTATGTCGAGTCCAAAGATTGTCGCACATATTGACAAAATTGTCGCACATATTGACAAAAATTGTTGCACATCATTTTTTAAAAGAGAAAAAAATACTTGGGCAAATAGTAAAATTTCAGTTGTCATATCTACTGTCCTTAGGTAATGAAATAATTGTACATTGAACAGAGCACATAAATCTTCGTTTTAAAGCGTAGAAAATAATAAAAATACTTAATACAGACACTACAAAAGGCACGACGACTATGTGGTGCTTCTTTTGATGAGTATAAGTAGGATACATAGTTTTTAAATGTTTTCCAAAAGATATAAAAAGTTTCGAAATGGTGCAGAGATAGCATTCTGGTTTACAGATAAAAATTATTTAAAAGCCAGGGGAGGCAAGTCTCAGTGTATGATAATGATTGCGAGTGGAAAAACTAGGACGCTGCCACAAAACGATGCCGAATCCCGCGCTTCGGTTTCATTAATCGTTTCAGCTTTCCCAGCAGCGCAGTAAAACGATGTACAACAATATAACCGTTATTGCATGCTGCACTCTTGTCGTTTCCTTCAAAAACGGATATTATGGGTATTTTCTCAGTTTCTTCGGGTCAATAAGCATACATCTGTATTGTTAGAAATGTTGGAACTTTACTGGTTTTGCACTGCCTACTGGCATTGCCTCAAGGGTCGTTCCCACCATCTTTATGTCCTAATCAATGTCCCATATGTGTCCTGTTCCAAACCGGAGGGACGTTAAAAAGATTTTCATTCTCGGTTTCTTGTACGTGTCGAGTCTCGTTTCTGGTTCCGCAGAATAATCCTTTTTTGGAGTGTCTCAAATTGTGAAGCCCCCGTGGGGATACCGGGGGGAGGGGGGCTTTTGTACAACTAGTTTCCCCACCTTCTGGAAGTTTTCTGTGCTTGTAGATTCCTCTAATCTGTCATCTCTTTGACTCTGTCCTTTCCCCTTTGCTTACTGTCATCTGCTATATCTTTCTATCTCACTGGTCCGACTCTCCTGCCTTTTTTTAATTTATAAATTCTTACAAAGATGTCTTCAGTCGAAGTCGGACATGCTGGGCCTAACTGTTTCTTAGTTTAGGCGCATAACGGCAGCACGACGCATCTGCGCTCATATGACAGGAAACAGTCTGAGCGAACGAAGCAGAACAACTCAATAAATTGTTGAAGGACTGTGGAGACTACTGAGTGTCAGATCTCTCATTGTCTTGTTCTTTTTGTTGAAATATGAAGTCTCCAGCCTATTCCCTGGGTCGTGTGACTTGTAGTACGTTAGGTTATCAGTCCCTTACTTAATCTGAAGAACACGTGTTACTGGCTTAGCAAGGCGAAATTAAGTTATTATCAGGTTGGCAAAGACATAAGCCAGGAAGCCTGTAAAATGCAAAAAAGTGGGTTAAATTAAGCAAAGGTTTTAGACTCGTTAGAAAGAGACATTTTAAGATGTCAAGACAAAGTGGGTAAAACACGCACGCACGCGCACGCACGCGCACGCACGCGCACGCACTCTCACACACACACGGCACGCACACACACGCGCGCATACACACGCGCGCACGCGCACGACACACACGCACACACACGCACACACACACACGCACACCGCACACGCACACACACCCACACCCACACACACAGACAACACACACACACTCTCTCCCCACACACACACCGAAATCACTTTTAGTGGAAGGACGTTAAACTGAAAACACACACACACAGCCCACACACACGCACACACACCACACACACACACCCACACACACACACACACACACACACACACACACACACACACACACACACACGACACACACACACACACACACACACACTAAGCATGACAATTGCTTTTTTTTAAAACTACTTTTTCAATTCTATTTTATCACTATTGTGTGAGAGAGAGAGAGACGATGAGGAGAGAAGAGAGAGAAGAGAGAGAGAGAGAGAGGGGTGGGGGAGGGATGAGATAGTGAGAGAGAGAGAGGGGAGATCATACAATAATAAGAATTTAGGCTAGGCCTATTCTTCCATTTTGTCCTTGGTTCTAAGCATGCAACATGTAACTAAGGGAGAGAGGGGAGAGAGAGAGAGAGAGATGAGACGAGAGAGAGAGAAAGAAGAGAGAGAGAGCGAGAGAGATGAGAGAGATGAGAGAGAGAGAGAGGAGAGACTGAGAGAGAGAGAGAGAGGAGAGAGAGAGAGAGCGAGAGAGGACGAGAGGGAGAGAGAAAGAGAGAGATAAACAGAGAGAGAGAGAGAGAGAGGATGTGAGAGAGAGAGAGAGACTCAGACTCAGAAAATTTATTTTACAAGGAAAAGAATTTTAGGCTGGGCGTAGTCTTTCATTCTGTTCTTGGTTCTAAACATGCAATACACAACCAATACTATAAATGAACATTGAGACACAAGAAACATCACCAACAGAGAGATAAATAGAGAGAGGTGGAATCGAAGAGAGGGTGGGGGGGGTGGAGAAGAAGAAGAAGTCAAACAAAGAACTCAAGAACAGAAGAAGGGGAGATCAAATAGGCGAGTGGGTGTGTGTGTGTGCTGGTGTGTGTGGGTGTTGTGGGTGTGTGTGTGTGTGTGTGTGTGTGTGTGTGTGTGTGTGTGGTTGTTTGTGTGTGTGCGTGTGCGGTGCGCGCTGTGTGTGTGGTTGTGTGTTTGTTGTTTCGGAGGGAGGGAGGTAAGGAGAGGGCATTTTAATGTTTCAGACAATTTAAACGCTCAGAGTGAGCAGCTCCATTTCGATGCAAGCCACACACAATCATCACTTTCGTCCATTCTTCCTCCCCCCCCCCCTTAATTTTTTTTTCCTACTAATAATTATCTCCCTATCTTTCGGGTCAACGAGCAGTGAATAGACAGAGCATTACGATTGGCTAAAAACAAAAAAATGTTAATGTGACCAAAAAAAGAGAGAATCAAAATGAAAATGGTTCCATAAGAATGAATGAATGACTTTAATTTAATGTCTTTTCACAAGAAGTCAGACAAAGAATCTTTCTTTGTCATAATACTATTAATAGATAAAAAGGTGTGTGTGTGTGTGTGTTGTGTGTGTGTGTGCGTGCGTGTGTGCGTGTGCGTGCGTGTGCGTGCGTGCGTGCGTGCGGTGCGTGTGCGTGCGTGTGCGCGTGTGCGTGTGCGTGTGTGTGTGTGTGTGTGTGTGTGTGTGTGTGTGTGTGCGTGTGTGTGTGTGTGTGTTGTGTGTGTGTGTGTGGTGTGTGTGTGTGCAGTGTTTGTGTGTGTATGTGTGTGCGCATGTGTGTGCGCTATGTGTGCGCGCACGAAAACTTTGCTAAGAGGAAAAACAAGTTGTTCCACTCAAATTGCTCGCTTTGGGTACACACACTCTACTTCTTCTCCACAAATAATAACTCGTCTCTTCTTGTTTGCATTCCGTTACCTTCATCGAACAACCACAAACATTCATTTTCTTTCGTAATCTCCGAAGCCCCGTTCAAGCATTCTATTCGTTTAGTTGTGAAAACATCCAGTGTCTGTCAAAAACAGGGGGGAAGATTTTATTTCTTATTCGTTTCCAGCTTTCCCAGCAGCGCAGTAAACCTATGTACAATTAATTAACCGTATTGCCTGCTGCACTCTTGTCGTTTCCTTCAAAACGGATATTATGGGTATTTTCTCGGTTTATTGCCGTGTCGAGTCTCGTTTCCGGTTCCGCAGAATAATCCTTTTTAGAGTGGCGTCCCTTGAGAATGTCTGGTGTGGAAGACTCGTGTCTCAAATTGTGAAGGACTGTGGAGACTGCTGTTAGACTAGGCCATGGGAATGGTATCAGATCTCTCATTGTCTTTTTCTCTTTGTTGAAAGATAAAAGGCCGTGTCCACCAGTTACACAAGCGGATATTCCATGCGGAAACTCTCGTGCGCAATCCATGAATAAGTGAAACGAAAGAAGGGAGAAGATTTTCGCACGTGTCCGAATTTCCGAACGAACGAAATGTAGGGCTTTACGTCCTCTCGACCTGGGAAGGCACATATGGGACATTTGTACTAGGTTAGTATGATAAACTAAAAATAAAACAGAACAATACATAAAAACAATACGAGGACGTGGACAATACATAGAAAATGAAAAGGGAGATTCAAAGAAGCGCAAGTCTATGATTAACATGAAAGGATTTTAAAATGTATAAAAAGTGTCCGAATTTCCCCTATATGCGTACACTTTTATCCTTCTTTCTTCCACTTATTTAGGGTTTTACCGTACGGAACTTACGCGTCTAATGTGAACCCGGCCTAACTCTCCAGCCTATTCACTATGCCGTGTGAATTGTAGTACTTTCGGTTATCAGTCCCTTACTTAATCTGAAGAACACGTGTTATTGGCTTAGCAAGGCGAAATGAAGTTATTATCAGGTTGGCAAAGATATAAGCCAGGAAACCTGTAAATGTAAAAAAGTGGGTTCAATCAAAGATACTGTATAGTCTTTGGTTCAATTAAGCAAAGGTTTTTTTAGACTCGTTAGAAAGAGACATTTTAAGATGCCAAGACAAATTGGGTAAAACAACAGTAACAGAAACGGGGTTAATTGGGAACACTTTTATTATAAGACAGAAGAATCACGGAGAGAGAGAGGGTGGAGAGAGAGAGAGAGAGATGAGAGAGGGAGAGCGAGAGAGAGAGAGAGAGGAGAGAGAGAGAGAGATGAAGAGAGAGAGAGAGAGAGAGGAGCTTCCAGAGAGATGAGAGAGGGAGAGAGAGAGAGAGAGGAGAGAGAGGAGAGAGAGAGAGAGAGAGAGAGGAGAGAGAGAGAGAGAGACAGAGAGAGAGAGAGAGAGAGAGAGAGAGAGAGAGAGAGGTAGAGAGATGCATGACAAATGATAACTGAATTATATTAAATGTCATCAGCAAGGTCACATGCTATTTGACATGGGGGTACACAAAGTTGAAAGAAAATAAAAAAGACAAGAAAAGAAAAAAAGATTTTTTTGTAACAAACAAACAGAGAGAGAGGTAGAGAGAGAGAAGAAGAGATAAGAGAGAGAGAGAGAGAGAGAGAGAGAGAGAGATATAGAGAGAGAGAGAGAGAGAGAGAGAAGATTCACCATTGACACATTCAAAAATCACAAAGTTTACTGATCCGAGGCCGTTCTGCCCCATGGTCAGAGTCGAGGGGGTTACAAATTTAAAGTGCAACAAAATGCCAAACAATCATCATGCACAAAGAACTTCCATTTATAAGCGAACATACACACAACAACACTATTACAACATAGAAGAGAGAAGAGGAAGGTAGAGAGAGGAGAGAGAGAGGAGGAGAGAGGAGAGAGAGAGAGAGAGAGAGAGCAGAGGGGAAGTATATGGCGATGAGGGTGAGGAGAGAGAGAGAGAAGAGAAGAGAGAGAGAGAGAGAGAGATAGAGGGAGCTATGAGTATAGAGAGAGAGATAGAAGAAAAAAAGAAGAAGAAGAAGTCATACAAGCAAATTAAGAACAGCACAACAGAGAGAGGAAATAGGCGAGATGAGTGTGTGTGTGCGTGCGTGTGTGCTTGGGAGGGGTGAGGGGTAAGGAGAGGGCATTGTAATATGGTTTCAGACAATTTAAAGGCTCAGTGACAGTCTCCATTACGATGCAAGCCACACACAATCGATCACTTTCGTCCAGTCTTCGTCCACATTAATGTTTTTCACAATCATAATTATCTCCCTTCTTTCGCGGTCAACGATCAGTGAATAGACAGAGCCAGAGCATTACGATTGGTTGTAAAACAAAGCTTTTAATGTCGCACCAAAATAAATGTGGATTCAAAATTAAATGGTCGACCATAACAGGCCTAATCTCTCTCTCTTCTCTCTCTCCTCTCTCTCAATCTCTCATTCAAACTCTTCTCCTCCTCTGTCTGTCTGCTCTCCTCTCTCTCTCTCTCTCACTCCCCTCTCTCTGTACGCGCGCGCAAGCACGCGCACGCGCACGCGCACGCGCTTTTGTGTTTGTGTGGGGCGTGCGTGCAGTGTGTGTGTAATGTTCGTGCGTATGTGCTTGTGTGCGTGTGTGTGTGTGTGCGTGCATGTGTGTATAGTGTGCGTACATGTGTATGTGTGTGCATGTTTGTGTGTGCATATGCGTGCGCGCGCGCGCGTCGTGTGTATACGTTTGTGTGTGTGTGTATGTGTGTGTGTGTATTATATTATATTTTGTTGTATATATAATATAATATATATATAATATATATATATATATATATATCATATATATATATATATATGTGGGTGTGATGTTTGTGTGTGTGTGTGTGTGTGTGTGATTTGTGTGTGTAGTGGGTCTAGTGTGGGGGTGTGTGGGTGTGTGTCTCTGGTTCTTGTGTAGTGGCGAGGTGTGTTATGGTGTGGTATATCTATATATATATATATATCTCAAGTATATAGTATGTTGTATGTGTGTGGGTGTGTGTGAGTGTGTGTGTGTGTGATTGTGTAGTGTGTGTGTGCGTGTCTGTTGTCTGTCTGTGTGTATATGTGTGCGTATGACGCGTCTCACTACAACTGCGGGGGCGTAATCCCGGTGTTTTCAAAATCTTGAAAATGGCTCCTGGCTAGAATCAGCTCCAATAATATTTTGAGAAAATAAGGTTCATGAGCATGAGAGGAAATTAAACGTCACACCTCGAGTCCTTTTAAAGCGGCGATTATTTTGCTCACGTGTCTGTTTGTACTACAGTAGTATTCTCTTGTTTCCAAGGACGCGTATAATGCTAAGAAAATAGCTTTGAAGGATGTGTTTCTGTGAAAAAGAACATAATTATATGTATATGTAATTTGGTAGATTTGGAGACAGGAGACTGGCAGGAGTTAACATACTGCGAGAGAGAGAGAGTAGAGAGAGGAAGAGAGAGAGCAGAGAGAGAGAGAGATAGCGACAGAGAGAGAGAGAGAGAAGAGAGAGAGAGAGAGAGAGAGAGAGAGAGAGAGATCAACGATCAACGATCAACGATCAACGAAAATTTAATGATCAAGGCCATCTGCCCATGTCATATAGGGAAAAGGGGGAGGGGAATACATACAAAGAGAAGAAAAAAGAAAAAAAAAAAAAAAAAAGCAATAAATAGGATACATATAGTAGTTATCAAAACGGTTATCAAATCAACATAATTATTTACCAAACATGGAACAACATTATACCATTGCAGTAACAACAGTCCTAAAGACACACACAAGTGCGGAACGGACAACTTCGTTAATAAGAATAACCATGTATTACGTTAAATATAGTGGAAGGCCCAAGTTGAAAAGGGAGGGGTAAAAAGATGGCCACTTCAAAGTTATTAGATGAATTTTCTAAGCTCAGATGCTTTGGAAATAAAATTTTGCAAGACTAAAAACGTGTGTGGGTTAGGGCTTGCCTAAGAGGGCCATCGACATTTTTTAATTTTGTGGGATTAGTGAAAAATGTTTGTGGGCAAGAACATCTTTCGTAGAGCATTATATTTGGGACAAATAAGAAG
>CM065695.1:4161375-4175204 GCA_017654935.2 Phymorhynchus buccinoides | reverse complement strand
ACAGCTCAACGAGGTACAAGCCATAAAGTACTTTGTTTTTAATTTTAAAAAAATTAAAAAAAAATTATAATCTTAAGAATGATTATGTTAAAAATGTATAGAAAATGTTGTCTACTTGTGTCCAGAGGTTCCTGGCAATACGAGTATAGCGATTAGAATATTTGGTGATGAAAGGTTTACTGGTAAAATAAGTTTGTTCTGGAAGTATGTATTTTGTGTGGACTGCGTGACTCGAGAGGGACCAGGTCCAAGGCGACAAAACGAATTACCTCCCTGCTCTGGTCGGGCAAATTTATTGTATGGTGAATAACTTTATTAGGTGTTGTCATGTTAGTTATGCAGAACTACACAGGGCAAAGCTGTCAGTATTTATTAAGATCACTAATAAAGTATGTATATTAATTTGTTGTAGTATGGGAGCCAAGAAAATATTAGGCTGTATTTTTTAAAATATAAAATATATGATATAAAATGTATGACATATAATGAGTTGACTGTTGTTGTAGTTGTTGGGGGTTCACACATGTGAGCATTACATCAAGAAGAAACACAGCTGACTACAAGGATCATGTAGCCTATATAAGCACGTTTATTAAAACTACAGGTTAATTACGTGGCGGTACCATAGCCGATGAGGTTTAACCGAGGCGTGGTTACCGCTACACCTATCTGTATTGTTAAGAAATCGGGACTTTACTGGTGTTGCACTGCCTACGGGCATTGCCTCCAGTATTGTTTCCACCATCTTTATATTTACAAATGTCCCATGTGTGTGTCTGTTCCAGACCGAGAGGACGCAAAACACCATTTTTCGTTCTTTCGTACACAGTATAGAGGCTAATCACGGAACACAGAGACAAAGGCTTGCTGTTGATAGCGTGTCTAGTAGAAGAGTGCCAGCAGGCAGAAAGGGAGGGGAAAGAGGCCCACCCCCCTCCCTTTTTCCACAGTTCCGAAAATATAGGCTGAGAGAGGTAACATAACAGACAGACCGAGTCCACCCACATTCACACACACACACACACACACAGAGTCTAATTTTTAATCTAAAAATATAACTGCTGTATACATTCATTTGCATCAGTTTTCGGAAGAAATTTTTTTTCTTCAAAGTGTTGATTTTTGCTTGTTGCACAATATAAGTTTACTGTAAAATTCTTGTCATATGAAACATTGAAAGAAAATATATCAGAGAGAGAGAGAGAGAGAGAGAGAGAGTGTGTGTGTGTGTGTGCACAATTTGTGTGTGTATGTGTGCACACATTTGTGTGTGTGTGTGTGTGTGTGTGTGTGTGTGTGTGTGTGTGTGTGTGTGTGTGTGTGTGCACATCTTCTTGCGTATACTGGTATAGCATCCTCCATCAACAATTTGATGATTATGACGCTTACGATGTGTGTGTGTGTGTGTGTGGGGGGGGGGGGGGGGGGGGGGGGGGGGGGGGGGGGGGGGGGGGGGGGGGGGTGGGGGGTAGACTTGGGTAGAAGACTTGCTGCCCAGATGATCAGCTCAATGCTCAACTACTATGATACTGTACTGTATCACCGGTGTTACATAGATGACTATACTACTATGATACTGTACTGCATCACCGGTGTTACATAGATGACTATACTACTATGATACTGTACTGCATCACCGGTGTTACATAGATGACTAAACTACTATGATACTGTACTGCATCACCGGTGTTACATAGATGACTAAACTACTATGATACTGTACTGCATCACTGGTGTTACATAGATGACTATACTACTATGATACTGTACTGCATCACCGGTGTTACATAGATGACTAAACTACTATGATACTGTACTGCATCACCGGTATTACATAGATGACTAAACTACTATGATACTGTACTGCATCACTGGTGTTACATACATGACTATACTACTATGATACTGTACTGCATCGCTGGTGTTACATACATGACTAAACTACTATGATACTGTACTGCATCACTGGTGTTACATAGATGACTAATCTACAATAATACTGTTCTGTATCGTTGTGTGTTGGCAGACCACACTGGAACTTCGAACTGGACAGAAACGTGTTGATGCACGTGAGGCAGCACTCCTCTCTCCTGAACCATCACCCAGTCGGAACTGATGTGCCATGCGATGGTTGAGGCTGGGCGCGATGACTTTGCAAAGAGCACTGATCATGTTTTTGTTGTAGTTTTAGAGATTATTTAAATCTCATTGTCTTTTTCTTGTAGTTCCAGAGATGCCTGAGAATGAGGGTGTTCCAGATACGCCTGAGAATGAGCTCAGTTCCAAAGATGCCTGAGAATGTGCACAAACAGGTGCCATGTTACCCCGTGCGACTGGTCACCCAACCGCAGTTGGGGTACTGGCCTGAAGTGGAGAGGTGTCCACCGTTGCTGCAAGAAAAATCTAGAAATGAAATAAGCAGTGCACATGTAGCATAGCATAAATGGCACTATAGGCTATTTTGTTAAGCCTTTTGCCCTCTAAATATATTTTTTGATTTTTGTTAGGTTTGGCTTCTAAGGCATCTGTGTTTTATTATTTAAATATGCATATTAACTGAATACATTTTGTTTTGGAAAAACTTGTCTGATATTTTTAAACGAATGTAATGACTTTGCATTAACTGCTTCGTCGGGAAGGTTATTCCATGCATTTATTACTCTGTTAGTAAAAAAACGTTTTGTGCTAGTCTGGTGTTAGTATCTTTTTTGTATAGTTTGAAATTATGGCCACGGGTTCTATCACCCTCACAAAGAGTTAGGAGGCTGTTAGTAGTAGAATAATCGTATAAATGGTGACCTATCTTAGAAACTTCAATCATATCACCCCTGAACCTTCTATACTCTAGGCTAGCTATCCGCAGATAAATAAGCCTTTCCTCATAGGTCCTTAATTCCATTTGCTGAACTCTTGGCTTCTCTTCGTGTGTTTTCTATCAGAATAATTATAAGACTTTTCACCACCAAGCTATGATTAAAAAATAGTGTTTATCTTGGCAAATATTTCATCGCGGGAAAAAAAGAAAAAGAAAGAAATCTTGAAAGAAATCAAACCCACGTACGAGTCAAAGGAACAACTCTGAAATATATAGATTTTGTGGGGATCTGATAAACACATACACATTTTTTTTTACAGTAATAACAATACTAATAATTCTTTGTTCCTGCTAACAACTGACTCAAGAACCCGTAACAGTGATTTAAAAATACTAACCCAGTATAGCCGAACTAATAGTAGAAAACATTTATTTTCTAACAGAGTAACAAAGTTTTGGAATACTCTTCCTGCACATATTAAACGAGCACAGAATCTAACAGTGGTAACACAAAACCTCCTTGATAAATACACCAACATATAAAAACTACAATATGAGCATGACTAAAAGGCAGATTTGCCGAAAACAAAATATAAAAACCTCTCAGCTGTGCAAAAGTTCAAACAAAAATGACAGGACAGTGAAGAGGCCGCGAGGCCTAATGTCCTAACTACCTGACCTGACCTGAACAACAAAGACACTGGTTAGTTGAAAAACCGGTCTTCTTTCTTTCTGTCTTTCGACTCTCTCTCTCTCTCTCTCTCTCTCTCTCTCTCTCTCTCTCTCTCTCTCTCTCTCTCTCTCTCTCTCTCTCTCTCTCTCTCTCTCTCTCTCCCCCCCCTCTCTCTCTCTCTCTTTCTCTCTCCCCTATCTCTCTCTCTCTCTGGGGTTTTGATTTAACAATTTCCCCTTCCCACTGTTCCCTTTGACATGGGCAGATGGCCCGATTCATTAAAAAAACGTTGTTCTTCTCTCTCTCTCTCTCTCTCTCTCTCTCTCTCTCTCTCTCTCTCTCTCTCTCTCTCTCTCTCTCTCTCTCTCTCTCTCTCTCTCTTAGTTTCTCTCTTTCTTTCTGTTTGTCTGTCTGCTTGTCTGTCTCAGTGTTTGTCCGTCTTTCTTTTGGCAAATACTTTGATAGAAAGAAAGTTTATCGTCCTGATCGCTTTGAGCCCTTTCATGGACAAGTTCTTATTCTGTTCTTCACAAAAAGTGAGCCGATCCTGGAGGCACACACGCACACATTTTCCCAGCGGACATTGTTTTTACAGAGGTAATACGCTAAACCATATAATAGTTGCGAAATTACCACCCTAAAAGCAACAAGGGCGTCGCCGAGCGGCAGACATGTCCGTCACGTGGTCTAGTCCTTGTTGAATTGTATACCAGTGAACTGGCTGGAAGATGACAGCTTGTAATGGAAAGATTTGTTTGCTTGCTTCATTATGGTGTGTGTGGTTTAGTCCTTGTTGAATTGTATACCAGCGAACTGGCTGGAAGATGACAGCTTGTTGTAATGGAAATGTTTGTTTGCTTGCTTCATTATGGTGTGTGTGGTCTAGTCCTTGTTGAATTGTATACCAGTGAACTGGCTGGAAGATGACAGCTTGTAATGGAAAGATTTGTTTGCTTGCTTCATTATAGTGTGTGTGGTCTAGTCCTTGTTGAATTCTTGTTATATACCAGTGAACTGGCTGGAAGATGACAGCTTGTTGTAATGGAAAGGTTTGTTTGCTTGCTTCATTATGGTGTGTGTGGTCTAGTCCTTGTTGAATTGTATACCAGTGAACTGGCTGGAAGATGACAGCTGCTTGTAATGGAAATGTTTGTTTGCTTGCTTCATTATGGTGTGTGTGGTCTAGTCCTTGTTGAATTCTGGTTATATACCAGTGAACTGGCTGGAAGATGACAGCTTGTTGTAATGGAAAGGTTTGTTTGCTTGCTTCATTATGGTGTGTGTGGTCTAGTCCTTGTTGAACTGTATACCAGTGAACTGGCTGGAAGATGACAGCATGTAATGGAAAGATTTGTTTGCTTGCTTCATAATTTCTATGTCAAATTATCATGAATTCCCAGTGTATGCCGAATGTTGCTGAAAGACTATGCTGTTGTTGTTTGTGTGGAATGCGTTGATGTAAAGAAATGACTCTGGTGCTATGATGATCATAGATCCGAAATATATTTGAAAAAGTATTTGTGAAAGTTTGATCTCTTGTGCTTATGTCAGTGTGTGCGTGTATGTGCGTGCGGGTGTGACAAACAGAAGCACGCATGTGAACGCTTTTAGAAACAGGAGAAGAGAAGAAAAAGACAAAGAAAGGAGGGGGGGGGGGGGGGGGGGGACGAAAAAAAAGAAGAGAACGAAACTTTTCGAGAGAAAAAAATAACTTCAAGAAAGAAAGATAGAAAGACAAAGACAGGATGGGGGGAAGAAAAAAAGAAAAACAAGAGAAATAACAAAAGGCGAGAGAAATGAAATCAAAACGAAAACGAAATTTTATTTAACCAGGGAACAGAGAGCGAGCGAGAGAGAGAGAGAGAGAGAGAGAGAGAGAGAGAGAGAGAGAGAGAGAGAGAGAGAGAGAGAGAGAGAGAGAGAGAGAGAGAGAGAGAGAGAGAGAGAGAGAGAGAGAGAGTGAGAGAGAGAGAGAGAGAGAGAGCGAGAGAGAGAGAGAGAGAGAGAGCGAAAGGAAACCCAAAAAGAAAGAAGGGATGAATCGCCAACGGACACAAGTAATCAAAAATTGTCTTAAACACTTTTTATTTTTCTGTGACAGATAAAAGCTACATACATGTTTACTCATCTTCATGATCAATGGTTAACTTAGGACGCTGATTTCACCGCCAGGGGGCAGTCAAACCGGTAGGGGCTTAGCGCATGATATTCTTAGTTGGGGGTAGTGAGACCCACAACTAAGAATATCACGCGCTAAGCCCCTACTGGTTTGACTGCCCCCTGGCGGTGAAATGTGCGTCATAATCTGCTCATAAGGGGATCAACATCAAATCAATCAGGTATCAATCACTTGTGGTGTGTGTGTTCATGTGTGAGAGGGGTTGTTGTTTGTGGCTCAAGCCACAAACCTATAACTCACTTTGTTGGTCGGTCGGTCTGTCTGTCTGTCTGTCTGTCTGTCTGTCGGTCGGTCGGTCCAAAATTGTCGCACTTCAAATCGAGGCTACACTTCAAATTGAGGCTGCTCTTTAAAATGATGTATTTTAAAAGCGTACAAAATAATAAACATACGTAATACAGACACTACAACAGACACGACGAGTATGCGGTGCTTCTTTTGATGAGTATAAGTAGGATACATAGTTTTAAATGTTTTCCAAAAGATATAAAAAGTTACGAAATGGTGCAGAGATAACATTCTGGTTTACAGATTAAAATTATTGAAAAGCCAGGGGAGGTGACTCATGGTTGGAGTGGTAAAAATAGACCGCGTGCCACAAACTATTGCGATTTCGCGCTTGTTTTTCATATGAATTTATTTTGTGACAATGTAAAGCGCTTAGAGCTTTAAGATTAAGAGCTGTAAAGATTTCTTAATAAATAGGATAACATCAACAAAGGTACAATGCCGAGTACGGCAACGCGCCCTTCCGCGTCGTCCGCGCTGATTGTTCGTACATACAGACAGACAGACGACGACGATGAGATGATGATGACGATGATGATGACGACAACAATGAAGAAGACGACAAGAAATCTGAGAGCTCGTGATGTGTATGTTTATTTTAATGCGAGCTATGAAATGTTCGCAGATGGCGGTATTCATTATGGAACAGATTAAACACAAATGTTATTTCATTAACAAATGGACAAATTGATACTTAACAATCTCGTTTAGTTTCGATCTATCAAAACCGGTGACATGATTTTAATATGTATAATATACAAACACACTTGCGGAGGAACATTCGTGCACAAATACCAATAAATACAAGCACAAACATATTCGTGAACACCAATATGTTGACCTACGTCAGCACGTTCGAATATAGATCGATACATATCAATTACTTTCAATGCAAATTTGTAAACATTGTAATTATGCATCAATGACCAGAAGTGATGTCCATCACTGATGATGATCAGTGTCCAGAAAGTTTCTGGACGTTTTCTTTGCTAAAATCTCTCTCTCTCTCTCTCTCTCTCTCTCTCTCTCTCTCTCTCTCTCTCTCTCTCTCTCTCTCTCTCTCTCTCTCTCTCTCTCTCTCTCAAACTTCACATCTTTTAAAGATCAGCATCCACCCCAATGTGTTTTTCTACACTTATAAGCGTTCGTCGTCGCTTCAGTACAATATCATGTTCAAAGTTCATAAGATGCTGATCATGAGACAGAATGACTTCATTTCCCTTTAAAGGGGCACTCTGACGGATGAGTTTTTGCGAGAAACACGTCGAGATCACCAGCAAGACAGCCTTTTCAAGGATCGGAACACTCACTTTGCTCTGCCTTCCTAGAAATCAAACCGTTAAAACGGCGATTCTTCCTTGTCAGAGTTGTCGGAGAGATAAGCCATTTTGGATGTGGTGGGTGGAGGACACTCAAGTGGTTGAAGATTTTTCTTCCTTTTAGTGCAGTAAAAAAACACCTGAAGCTATTTCCTTTGTTGTGAGCAAAACTCCTTTTGGTAAACTGTAAATAAAAAGGCTTGTATTGTGGAAATTACGTGATTTGGTCTAAGCGACTCAGGCGGCCATTAGAAAAGAGAAGGCTTCTCTTTCACTGAAATAATTTGATTTCCAGCAGTTCCGCCAAGGAGGAATCGCCGATTTGACGGTTTGATTTATAGGAAACCAGAGCAAAGTGAGTGTTGCAATCTCTGTAAAGGATGTTTTCCTGATGTAAAAACTCATCCGTCAGGGTGCCCCTTTAAGGAACCGACCCAACTGCAGTATAGCACGACTATCCAACAATGCGATATTTGTGAGGCATGACTCTGATGAAATATTACTGAGTACACGAATATAATGAAACCCTACTCGCTTACGTCATTATTGTAGATCTGTCCCAATGTACGAAGCTGATAAAATATGTTTAATTTTCAGATATTTCATCAGATTCATGTATCGGGGTCTTACTTCTTCTTTTCTCCGTCTTCGCTCGCTCAGACAGTTTCCTGTCAATTATGAGCTCAGATGCGTCATGCTGCCGTTATGCGCCTAACTAAGATAGTTAGGCCCAGAAAGTCCGACTTCGGCTGGAGGAAATGTTTTTGAAGTGTTTCGTGAAAAAAGGCAGGAGAATGGACCGGTAAGGGCAGAAAGATAGTAGATGACAGCAAGCAAAGGGAAAAGGCAGAGTCAAAGAGAGTGACAGATTAGAGGAAGTTACAAGCACAGAACTGCCAGAAGGTGGGATAACTATTTATACAAAAGACCCCCCGGTATCCCCACAGGGGGGATCAGGGTCTTACAAGAATATAGTGAACGAAACTTGTTCGATTCATTCAGTCAGTGGCATTTCCATCAGAATCATGCCTCACATATGTCATCACAGTTGGGTACAACAGCGGTTGAACGTGTGGGATGGAAGTTCAGTTTAACGTCGCGTATCGGCTTTCGCCATGTACGACGGGCTGAACAAACCAACCAAGGCATAAAGAAACATTTATGTTCCTGAATCACTGTCTTAGCCAAAAGGCCGAGAAGCGATCAGAATTTTTGACCGTGTGGTGGATCGTCCCCTTTAGAAGAAGTTCGAACTCCAAACCATCCGAGAGAGTATTCCCCCTTTGTTCAGTTTCGTGATCTCCTCTCTTGGCCTCACTATTTCATTCTTTGATTAACCAAACTTTCTTTCGAGGCTTACCAGTTTGTTCTGTGTTGTATGTTGTTTATGTGTAACATATTCAAGGTTAGAAGGCTGTGCCACTCTTGGATAGATGTTGATTTGTTTGTATGTCGTCCTCTCCACCATTGTTGATGTGTACTGTGTGGGTGGAGGGTCATAAAGGCGTACTGGGCACTTTTTAAAAAAAACCTTGGATCAACCAGTAAATGTTGTTGAAACTAATTCACAAACAGAGGCGATTTTTGTTAAACTGTTTATTTATTTTTTTCTCTTTTTTTTCTTAGGCAGACCCAGGCCAGTAACGATGTTTGCTGCAGGCAGCGTGATGTCTTGAGGGGGTATAAGATACTTTCGCATTGAGTGTCTCCTTAGTTTTCACACTTTAACAGCTAATCTTTCGACGAAATTGCACGTTAGAAAAGCCCAAATCAAAATCTCGCATTGAAACATTTTCACCGAAAAGCAAACATTCTGACAATCTCAGGAAAGAGATAGGGTTAGGTTCAGCCTGGGGTTATTTTCATGAAACTGAAAGAACCGGACTTTGACACTGAGAACCGTAAACACGAGAGGAGGGTCAGGGCTTCTGAAAACGTACAGATTGTGCGTATTTACGCACTAGAGCTCTCAAATCACCCTCTAGAATCTGAAACAGTGCGTGAGATTTACCCTTTAAAACCTCATTTAGGGGGTGAGATCACGCATTGAAGTGATTACGCGTGCGTGACCACGACCGTTACTTATTAGCAAGTTAATTAGTAAGTTAATGACGTTCTTCGTATTTCAATCTTCTGTTGGGTCTTTCTGTCACAAGCTGTCTAAGATAGATCTAAAATTCTATTGGATCACAAATCGTTTGAAAGCTCATTGTGCATGGGGTGGGGGTGGGGGATTTGCAGGCGATGTGCTTCTTCCATGTTTTCGCCTGTACCCCTTAAAATATACAACTGGGGGTGAAAATACCCCGCGTTAAATCAGAAGCCCTGGGTGAGGGTAAAGCGCAACTTTGCCCATCTTCCTTACGTTATGAACAACGAACCCAACTTCTCTAGAACCATGGTTTGTCTTTTAAAAAAAGAATGCACACAAGTCCACAAATAAGCTGTACAGTTGCTTACAAGTGGAAGGCCTATACACTTGAGGGCACTATAGATGGTTAGATCTCTCTCTCACACACACACACACACACACACACACACACGCACGCACGCACGCACGCACGCGCACGCACACACGCTCGCACGCGCGCACGCACGCAAGCACGCACACGCACGTGACACACGCACACGCACGCACGCACACGCACGCACACGCACGCACGCGCACGCGCACACACACACACACACACACACACACACACACACACACACACACACACACACACACACACACACACACACACACCTCAACCATTTATTCAGGAATGAAATCGACGAACAGTATTCCACAGGGTTCATCTCCTGATGATTTTAGGCAAACATGTACACGAATCAGGAGCAAAACATCGACATAATGGACTTTGGCTTAATTCTTTAAATTGCCCTTATTTTGCTGGACGCATGGCAAACAAACACACGCACGCACGCACGCACGCACATACACACACGCACGCACGCACGCGCACACGCGCACGCGCACACACACACACACACACACACACACACACACTGACACACACACACGACATCTGTCCGTCCTGCAGTATCTATTCAATTCATGGAAAAGTCCAGAAGTTTGGGATGATGATGCGCAGAATACCTAGTTATATGGGGTAACACTGTCACACACGAAAAAGAAATGGCATCTAGTAGATGCAATTACAGATGATCTACACAGACAGTTTTCGGGGATGATCTAATTTCTAACGTAGCGTTGTTGACAGAAAGAGCCAGCCAGCTCAACTGATCAATATTCAAGGGCTTTGGTTTTAAAGACCCACCACATCACGTGTCAAAATCACGGTTTTCACGTGTTTTCCCTCTTATAGCTGGTAAGAAATCTTAAGAAATCTTCCTAGCATAAGAGGGAATGTGACACGTGATGTGGGGGGTCTTTGGCAAGCGTGCAAACGTCAAAGTGTTTTTCTCACCAGTCTCTACACATACTTATGTACACAGTCTATGAAGCGATGTGCACACGGAAGCCATACCTACATTCATTTTAATGTTATTCTCGCTGTCTCGTATCAATATAGGATATCTTGCACCAGGATACACTCTGTGTGTGTGTGTGTGTGTGTGTGTGTGTGTGTGTGTGTGTCAAGTCAAAATGATCTTTATCGAGGGCTAAAGAATAAGCTAACAAGGCTTTTTCATCCTGCCATCATCCTCTCTCTCTCTCTCTCTCTCTCTCTCTCTCTCTCTCTCTGTGTGTGTGTGTGTGTGTGTGTGTGTTAGTGCGCGCGCTTGTGTATATGCGTGAGCGTTGCAACGTGTGTGTGTGTGTGTATGTGCGCGCGCGCAGGCGCCCGTGTGTATGTGAGTGTGTGTGTGTGTGTGTGTGTGTGTTTGTGTAATTGTATGTGTGTGCGTGTGTGTTAGTGCGTGTCTTAGTATTAGTGTGTCACATGTGTGTTTGTACTTTATAAGAAATATGCACGTGTATGTGAGTGCGCGCGCGAGCTTGTGTGCGCCTAAGTGTCAGAGTGAGTAGACACCTTTGAAGCATAGAAGACAATCACTAAAAACTCAAACAAATCACCGATATTCCTCACACGAAAGTGTCACCGAAAGTTAATCAAACGAAGACGGCAAGCCATAGCAAACAAACAAGCAACAAATCACCAACCCAAAACACCACAATTCATCGTGATTAATAACGCACGTAAACCCTCCAACAGTGTCACGTCACAGTTCATCATGATGTCTCACACACAACCCACGACGCCATAAACTCGCGATGACGTCATCACGACGTCATCACATATTTCTGCTGACGTCAGCGTCCCTAGTAGGAGAAGAGCAGGAGCACGATGACGGTGGAGGAGACGGTGATGCCCAGGAACACCCAGAACAGCAGGTTGTCAATGGCGGAGCCCACGTCATGCCACGTGACGTAGTTCCACACTTCGTAGTCCATGTCGTCATCGTGGCGGGGGTGGAACGTGACGTCATCGTCCTCCGAAGACGACATCATCATCCTCAACGATCCGCGACTCTGGTTCTGATTCTCCGACGACCCCCCGGCAGAGATGCTGCCTCCTCTTCCTCCTCCTCCTCTTCCTCCTCTTTCCATGACTCCGTGATTGACGTGGGACGAGTGAGGGTAGTGATGATGATGACGACGAGGATGATGATGATGATGATGATTATTCCTCTCTCCTCCTCCTTCTTCTCCTTCTTCTCCTCCTCCTCCGTAGTAATAGCGATCCTCCAAAAGTTTCCTCCCTTCCGCCGCCACAGTCGTGCTCCCGTCAGGGGGCGCCCTTTTCCTCATGAGGATGAAGTCTCCGTTGTGGTGGCTGGTGTCCCGGTTGAGCTGCCTCCTGCGGCGCTGGATCTTGAGCCGGAGGCTGATCTGGCGCATCCTGCAGCAGAGGATGCAGCGCAGGTAGTTGGGGATGGGGCGGGTGTCCTCCTGGTGGATCATGTTCATCACGATGCCCGAGGACAGCACGGACAAGGTGCTGAGAGAGAGCAGCAGGGTTAGGTACACCGCTGGAAAACAGAGACACGGAAAAAGGGAGAAAGAGACCCAAATGACAAATGAATCATCGTTGCCTTAGGCCGGTGTCACGATAAATAAGTAATCGTATGAAATATTTACCTCTGCGCATGCGCATTAGAGCAGTTACTTATCTCACGTGATTACTACTAACCCTAACCGTATCCCTAACCCTATCCCTAACCACGGAAAGAACCAAGAAATAGAGCAGGAGGGTGTAAATCTACATATTTGCAGAGAAATCGATGAACAAAGCCATGCAGTTAGTTTCGTAATGATTCACAATGGCGGACAAACAAACGATTCTGATTGGCTACGCGGCTAGAGGTAAAAATCTCATAGAGGTAAAAATACACCGCCACACGGGGTTGACATTAGCTACACTTAATTTTGTGAAGTTCTACCAAAGCTTAAGTAGGAAACTAAACGTTGTTACTTTCTAAATTATGTAAACCGATTTACTTAACTTAGAAAGAAACAACGTTTAGTTTCCCACTTAAGCTTTACCGATTTACTTAATTTAGAAAGTAACAACGTTTAGTTTCCCACTTAAGCTTTACCGATTTACTTAATTTAGAAAGTAACAACGTTTAGTTTCCCACTTAAGCTTTACCGATTTACTTAATTTAGAAAGTAACAACGTTTAGTTTCCCACATAAGCTTTAGTAGAACTTCATAAAAATTAAGCACTGATGCGCAAGTTCCGTACGGAATAAGTGGAAGAAAGAAAGATAAACGTTTACGCATTATAGGGGAAATTCGGACACGTACGCGCGCAATTTTTCCCCTTCTTTCTTTCACTTATTTATGGATTGCGCACGGGTTTCCGCATGGAATATTCGCTTATGTGTGTACACGACCTTAAAGTCAACACGGTTCAGATGGTCCATTGACATATTATGGACCACATAGCGAAAACATAATAACTTGTAATAAAAAAAAAGACTGAAAAAATGTAAATAGCATAAAAAGGGAGAAAGGTGACGGAGTGGTTAAGACGTTCGCCTGCCAAATGCAATGCGTGACTGCAGCGTGAGTGACCCGGGTTCGAATCCCGGCCTCGCCTTTTCTTTCTACTTTCACAGGGAAATCGAACTGAACGTCCAGTCCTTCGGATTGGGACTTAAAGCTAGTCTGACCCGTGAGCTATACGCACGTAAAAATCCCACGACAGTTGAAAGTCGGTAAGAGCAGGGATAAATCCCGCTGCCTGGTATGGCCAAATTGATAGCTAGGTTTTCCAAGTGTGCCCACACCCAGTGTTCCCCCCCAAATAAAAAATAATAAAAAGGGTAGGCGCTGCATTTGCGGCGACGCGCTCTCCGGGGGAGAGCAGCCCGAATTTCACAGAGATAAGTCTCTGTGACTAGAATATACCAAATACCAATACCCCCAAAACTACCAAATTTTATATATTTACAATCTTATTTAAGTTAATATTTTTGTAAATCAGTTCCATAATAAGTCAACGGACCATCTCAAGATATTCCGCTTTGGACCCAAAGTTCTCCCCGTGGGGATACCAGGGGGTCTTTCGTAAAAATAGTTCC
>CM065695.1:4141375-4148875 GCA_017654935.2 Phymorhynchus buccinoides | reverse complement strand
CCTGATTGGAGTGGTAAAAATAGACCGCGCGCCACAAACTATTGCGATTTTGCGCTTGTTATACTCTAAATGCCTCTACTGAATTATCCATGCAGTGAAATGATGAGGTTATGGCAATACAGCACCACAGGGGGGTAGGGGTGGGAGGGATAATTGACCGATCCCATTATATGCCATCGTGCTAGCATATGGGTTACTATCGTTATTTTTGCATCAGACTTGTGGTCTTCAAAATGAATGATGCAGACAAGCTGTCTAGTACACTTGATTTTGTCTGCCTTGTTGCACTAAGGCCGGGTTCACATTAGACGCGTAAGTTCTGTACGGAAACCCTAAATAAGTGGAAGAAAGAAGGATAAAAGTTTATGCATATAGAGGAATTTCGGACACGTGCGCAAATCTTTTCCCTTCTTTGTTCCACTTATTTATGAATTGCGCACGGGTTTCCGCTTGGGATATCCGCTTATGTGTGTACACGGCCTAACAACTTTCAATTTGCATTCATCAGGGCCTGATATCTTCTTACACACTAAAAGTATGAGTTAGAAACTTTGTGTATGTGCAAAGATGGTTTTGGAGGATCATTATTGTAAGTCTCTGAGGACAATTACTGAGCTGCGTGTTTCTGTTATTAGGAGACATTTCCATGTCACACTAACATGACTATGCTATTAACTATGTTTAGTACTATCTGACAAATCTCAATATGTACAAACCATAATCTTGATGACAATCTCTCTTCTTTACATTTTGCAATTCTTTTCGATGATTTATATGGATAAAATTGCCATATGTCTTGTTGCTTTTATTATGGTACAGGCATATTTGTCCATGATGTTACATATCTACTTGTCGTTTCTGATAGTAATTAGTATAGACATCACTCTGTTTTTGATGTTTGAATGTTTAAATATGTGTGTGCTTTGTTTTATATTTCTATGCCCCAGTGGGTATGAAATAAAACATTTGCCTTGCCTTGCCTTGCATAAGAGCATTGCATGTTCTCCTACTTTGTTGATCGCTCAGACAGTCTCCTATCATATGAGCCCAGATGCGTCATACTGCATTTAAAGGGGTACCCTGACGGATGTGCTTTTGTAAGAAACACGTCGAGATCACCAGTAAAACACCCTTTATAGAGATTGCAACACTCACTTTGCTCTGGTTTCCTAGAAATCAAACCGTCCAATCGGCGATTCCTCCTTGGCGGAGGTGCTGGAAGTCACATTCTTTCACCCAAAGAGAAGGCGCGTGGTGCCGTCTCTTTTCTAATGACCGCCTGCGTTTAGACCAAATCGTTTGCAGGAAATTTTCGCAATACAAGCCTTTAAAAATGTTTCGCAATACAGATGATCTAAACGAGTTTTTGCTCACAACAAAGGAAACAGCTCCAATGTGTGTTTTTTTCTTGCACTACAAAAAAAAAAACGCTTCAACCACAATGAGTGACCTTCACCCACATCCCGCCAAAATGGCTTACTCTCTCCGGCATCTCCGCCAAGGAGGAATCGCCGTTTTTTAGACGGTTTAATTTCTAGGAAACCAGAGCAAAGTGAGTGTCAACGATCCTTGAAAAGACTGTAGCTGGTGATCTCGACGCGTTTCTTGCAAACACAAATCCGTCAGGGTCCACCTTTAAGCGCCTAACTAAGAAATAGTTAGTCCCAATATGTCTGTCTTCGGTTGGAGAAATGTTTCTGTAGGAGTTTCTAGGAGAATGGACCAGTAAGGCAGAAAGCGAAGGATAAAGGCAGTCAAAGAGGCCGAGGAAGTAACAAGAACTTCCAGAAGGTGAGGGAACTATTTGTACGAAAGACCCCCCCCCCCCCAAGTAAGATTATGAAATAATTAGTTTTGGTATCGGTTTTCAGGTGCAGAAATAAGTTTTGTGTCGTGGACTTCTTAACGCGCATCATTTCTGAGTACCGTAAGTTTGTGTGCCCTTGCCACATCCCCACCCGGAGGATGATCGAAGGCAAAAAAAAGGATCCCGCTTTTGATGGCTTAGGGGACTACAAATAGAGTGAACTAAAACTAGTAGGATTCCATCAGATTCATTTAGACAGTTGGATTTGACATGGGTCATGCCTCACAAATGTCAACTCGCATTGCGATCGCATCGAATCGTAATTATGTAGTGTGGCAGGCCCTCCAGAAGACATACAGACGAAATGGGCAAAGCATACAGACGTAGAGACAGATATGCGTCACCACTTTCACAACACAAATTTAAAAATGGAGTCCCACCTTTCCAAACTGCAGGTCATTTGTGGGGCGGGGGGGAAAGAAAGGAAGGGGGGGGGGGGGGGGGGGGGGGAGGGGGGAAAGGGAGGAGAAAAATAGAGAAAGAGGAAGAAAGAAAAAAGACACGAACTGTGATATAAGGTTTGACATGCATGCTGAAAGCTCATTTCAATGAACATTGAAAAGAAAAAACGAAAGTTGAAGAATAGAAAGAAGAAAGAAGAAGAAGAAGAAGAAGAAGAAGAAAGAAAGAAAGAAAGAAGAAGAAGGAGAAGAAAGAAAGAAAGGAAGGGAGAAAGAAAAGAAAGAAAAGAAGAAAAGAAGAAGAAGAAGGTGAAGAAGTAAGGAGTAGAAGAAGAAGAAGAGAAGAAGGAGAAAGTAGAAAGAAAAGAAAGAAAGAAGAGAAAGAAAGAAGAAGAAGAAGAAGAAGAAGAAGGAAGAAGTAGTAGTAGAAGAAGAGGAAGAAGAAGAAGAAGAAGAAGAAGAAGAAGAAGAAGAAGAAGAAGAAGAAAAGAAAGAAGGAGAAGACGAAACTGGGATCAGAATGAAGAAGGAAGAAGAAGGAAAGAACCAAATTGTAAGAAGTTGAATCATAGTTGAAAAAGAAGAAGAAGAAAGAAGAAGAAGAAGAAGAAGAAGAAGAAGAGAAGAAGAAGAAGAAGAAGAAGAAAGAAGAAGAAGAAGAAGAAGAAGAAAAAAAAAAGAAGAAGAAGAAGAAGAAGAAGAAGAGAAGAAGAAGAAGAAGAAGAAGAAGAAGAAGAAGAAGAAGAAGAAGAAGAAGAAGAGTAGAAGAAGAAGAAGAAGAAGAAGAAGAAGAAGTAAGAAGAAGAAGAAGAAGAAGAAGAAGAAGAAGAAGAAGAGAAGAAGAAGAAGAAGAAGAAGAAGAAGAAGAAGTAGTAGTAGTAGTAGAAGAAGAATGAAGAAGAAGAAGAAGAAGAAGAAGAAGAAGAAGAAGAAGAAGAAGAAGAAGAAGAAGAAGAAGAAGAAGAAGAAGAAGAAGAAGAAGAAGAAGAAGAAGAAGAAGAAGAAGAAGAAGAAGAAGAAGAAGAAGAAGAAGAAGAAGAAGAAGAAGAAGAAGAAGAAGAAGGAGAAGAAGAAGAAGAAGAAAATCAAAAATAGACACACAAACAAGAGAACAACTTTCACAAAAATAACGATCACCAAAAATATAAATGAAATCATCAACAAGATCTAGACGGAACAAAAGAAAAGAAAAGGACCACCACCACCACCACCAAAAATAATAAAAACATCGAAAATATAAACAAGACTAAAGGCCTAGCCACACTGCATACGATTTGACCCCAATACGATGCGACTGTGACGATGTCTGTGAGTCGTGATTCACGTGAAATACTTCCGTCTAAAAAAAACCACTACTATTTTCGTTCACTATTCTCATGAAGACCGCAATGTACACGAAATGTCCGATTACAAACAAAAAAAGATATTTGATCAGATTCGTGTACGGGAGACTACAAATAATAGTGAACGTAACTGGTAGGATTTCATTCACCGGATCGTAGTGAATCGAATCTTATGCAGTGTGGCTAGGCCTTAAAGACCCACCACGTCACGTGTCAAAATCACGGTTTTCACGTGTTTTCCCTCTTATCGCTGGTAAGAAATCTTCAGAAATCTTCCTAGCATAAGAGGGAATGTGACACGTGACGTGGGGGGGGGGGGGGGGGTCTTTAAAGGGTCTGCTACACTACATACGATTCGCTGTCAATGCGATGCGATTGTGACGATGCGAGTCGCGATTCACGTGAAATACTTCTGTCTAAAAAATAATGCTACTACTACTTTCGCTCTATACTATACTCCAGAAGACCGATACACGGATTTCACGTGAAATACTTCTGTCTAAAAAATAATGCTACTACTTTCGCTCTGTACTATACTCCAGAAGACCCGATACACGGATTTCACGTGAATCATGACTCGCATCGTCACAATCGCATCGCATTGAGAACGAATCGTGTGTAGTGTAGCAGACCTTTAAAGACCAACCACGTCGCGTGTCAAAATCACGGTGTTCACGTGTTTCCCCTCTTATAGCTGGTAAGAAATCTTAAAGGTGATCCACGGATGAGTTTTTGCAGATCACGTCGAGATCAAAATCACGGGGTTTTAAGGATCGGAACACTCACTCACTTTGCTCTGGTTTCCTAGAAATCAAACCCGTCAAAACGGCGATTCCTCCTTGGCGGAGATGCCGAAGAAATTAGCCATTTTGGATGGGGTGGGTAGTTTAAGCTTTTTCTTTTTTGTAGTGCAGTAAAAAAAAAAATGCCCTATTTCCTTTTTTTGAGCGAAACTCCTTTAGAAAACATCATTTTTAAAGAGCAGCCTCAAACGATTTCAATTAGGAGGACACACGCATTTGACTTCCATCCGTCAAGGGGAATCACGAGCTACCCAGAAAATAACCAAGCAAAGGACTTAATCGTAAAGGTGTTTTCCTGGTGATCTCGACGTGTTTCTTTAAGGGTGCCCCTTTAAAATCTTCCTAGCATAAGAGGGAATGTGACACGTGACGTGTGGGGTCTTTAAAGGGAAAACACACACACTTACCGGGTCTATAGGTGGACGGATAGAAATAAGGCTCTGCCACGGCCTCAGTGATGTCCCACTCCCCGTTCTGTATGCAGGCGTCCAGAGACACCAGGGAAGACCCCGGCTGAACGTCCAGAGTCTTGTTGGTGTGCCAATGACATGGGACAACATGACAAAATGACAAATGACACAAAATGACAAATGACATTTTTTTAAAAATGACTGACTTTTTAAATTTTTATTTTTATTTTTTACTGACAATGAGTTTTCATTGTCAAGGGGGTGAATATGGGATAGCAAACGACAAACGATAGTATATTATTATGTTTATAATTATACAAATATGTTTAATACCCATTCGCAACTGAAGCACGCGCACACACGCGTACACACACACGCGCGCGCGCGCGCGCTCGCACGCAGACAGCTTGAGGACAGGATGTACAAAAGATGTAAATGTTTATTCCTTTTATCCTCAATAAAGATCAATTTGACTTGACTTGACTTGACACACGCACGCACGCTTACACACACACACACACACACACACGTTTCTTTAATTAATTGTTTACTTGTATATTTTCCTTTTCTTGTTCGCTACTTTGGAATGTTTAGTTCTTTATTTTTTCTTTACATCATTTTTTATGGATGGCTTGTTGAAAAAAAGCATGTTTTTGCTTATACAATGTTCCCATCTGGAAATAAAATTTTGACTTGACTTGACTTGACGCACGCACACACGCACGCATACCCCCCCTCACACATCGCACACACACACACACACGCACGCACACGCACGCACACGCGCACGCACACACACACACACACACACACACACACACACACACACACACATTCATCCACTCACTCACACTACAAACAAATAGGCCTACACATTTCCGAACCAACGAACACACACTTTGAATAGAAAAAGAGGATTCATACAACATTTGTAAGTGCTATATGCGAATGCTTATCACTATTTTATACACATATGTATATTTTCTATTTATTTATTCTGCTTCTCCTGAATTTGTAAGCTGCTACTAACAATTTCGGCAAAAGCTGAAATGTCTGTTCTCTTTCAGAACAAAATCAAAACAAAAACTGCTATGTCCTGACTTGCTGCTGTAGTCATGGGAATTAAACCACGACTTTGTCTAATGCCTGCATAATAAGCCGTACACTGAAAAACAAAATGAACTTCATCGTCCCCTGAACTGTCACCTTGTTGGTGTGCATCCAGGTGAGGAACTTGATGTGGCAGCATAATAAGCTTTACACTGAAATACAAAATGAACTACATCTTCCCCTGACTGGTCACCTTGTTGGTGTGCATCCAGGTGAGGAACTTGATGTGGCAGCTCTGGAAGTCAAAAGGGTACTTGCCGATGTTCACCTCGCAGATGGTCTTGGTCAGTATGCCCGGCTCCCACGATATGTGTCCAGTGTGCGTGATACTGACCAGCATAGTGTCGCTGCCCAGTTCTGCGAAATTCTGAGCCCTGGATTTCAACCAATCAATCAATCAATGGTTTACTGTCTTTGAAATACCGTGCTTATAAGACCTTCAAAAATAATCCAAAATGAGGTCTTATAAGGGAGGTAATTTTAATGCTTAAAAAGAAGGACAATGTCTCAGAAACGTAGGTCTTATATGGGAGGGAGTCTTATAATGGGAGGTCTTATAAAGGAGGTTCCACTGTATAAAGACATTCTTTGTCTTTGAAAAAGAAAAAGAAGAAGAGGAAGAAGAAGAAGAAGAAGAAGAAGAAGAAGAAGAAGAAGAAGAACAAGAACAAGAACAAGAAGAACAAGAAGAAAAACAAGAACAACAACAAGAACAAGAATAAGAACAACAAGAAGAACAAGAAGAAAAACAAGAACAACAACAAGAACAAGAAGAAGAAGAACAAGAAAAAAAAAATAGAAGAAGAAGAAGAGGAGGAGGAGGAGGAGGAGGAGGAGGAGGAGGAGGAGGAGGAGGAGGAGGAGGAGGAGGAGGAGGGGGAAACAGAGGAAAAAAGAGGAAGAAGAAAAAAGTGATGAGACGGATGGGAAGGGGGAGGGGGAGTGAGGTGGTTAGAGGCAAAAGAGAAGGAGGAGGAAGGCGAAGAAGAACAACACCAACAACAGGAAGGAGAGGAAGAAGAAAAAGACTAAGAAGAAAATAGATGAAGAAGAAGAAGAACAACAACAACAACACGAACAGCAACAGCAACAACAACAAAGTAAATATAAAACAACAAGGAAGAACAAACAGAAACAGAAAGGAAGAAATATATACACAAAATAAAGACATGAACGAAACGGAAAGAAAGTATAGAATATACGCGACTTGAAGAAGAAGAAGAAGAAGAAGAAGAAGAAGAAGAAGAAGAAGAAGAAGAAGAAGAGGAGGAGGAGGAGGAGGAGGAGGAGGAGGAGGAGAGAAGAAGAAGAAGAAGAAGAAGAAGAAGAAGAAGAAGAAGAAGAAGAAGAAGAAGAAGAAGAAGAAGAAGAAGAAGAAGAAGAACTACCATCCAATCAGTAGTAACATAGTGCAACCATTTTTGTCGGAGTCTGTGTTGCAACAAAGCACTGCCTTGTTTGGTGCCGTCCCAATCCAGGCCAATCTATCTGGCA
The DNA here is from genome assembly GCA_017654935.2 of Phymorhynchus buccinoides. Lineage (NCBI taxonomy): Eukaryota > Metazoa > Mollusca > Gastropoda > Neogastropoda > Raphitomidae > Phymorhynchus > Phymorhynchus buccinoides. Next base: position 4,141,447 of record CM065695.1, on the reverse strand, counting down.
CCAGGACCGGAAGCGCCATGATTACTCCCCCTTCCTTTCATTATCAAGAACCACAACTGAAGCACAAGAAGT
>CM065695.1:4123875-4126375 GCA_017654935.2 Phymorhynchus buccinoides | reverse complement strand
ACAAAATTCTTTCTTTGAATTAGATACATTCCCTATTACATACATTCCCTATTGTAGTTCTTTTTGCATTTATCTTTGTCCTTTATGTGCGTTTAAATATTTTTTTGTTTGTGGCTCAAGCCACAAACCTATAACTCACTTTGTCGGTCGGTCGGTCGGTCTGTTTTTCCAAAATTGTCGCACTTCAAATCGAGGCTACACTTCAAAATTAATTGAGGCCGCTCTTTAAAATGATGTATTTTAAAAGCGTACAAAATAATAAACATACGTAATACAGACACTGTAACAGACACGACGAGTATGCGGTGCTTCTTTTGATGAGTATAAGTAGGATACATAGTTTTAAATGTTTTCCAAAAGATATAAAAAGTTACGAAATGGTGCAGAGATAACATTCAGGGACGGTATTCATGTCGAGATAGCATCAGACTTAGCATGATGATAACTTAGAAGCTCTTCCAAAAGTCCTATTAAATCCTATAGGACATTGGAAGAGCTTCTAAGTTAGCATCATGCTAAGTCTCATGCTATCTCGACATGAATACCGTCCCTGGCTTACAGATTAAAAATATTGAAAATCCAGGGGAGGTAACTCATGATTGGAGTGGTAAAAATAGACCGCGTGCCACAAACTATTGCGATTTCGCGCTTGTTTATTCTAGTGTTCGGTCCTTTTTCATTCTATCGTCTGTGTGCCTGCACACGCATATGTAAGTGTGCGTGTATGTTTGTGTGTGCATGTAGTGTAGGCATGTGGTGTTGTGTGTGTGAGTATGTGTGTGTGTTTGCGTGTGTGTGTGTGTGTGTGTGTGTGTGTGTGTGTGTGTGTGTGTGTGTGGTTGCGCGCGTGTGTGTGTGTGTTTGTTTGTGCGTGTTTGTGCCTGCGCGTGCGCACAAGTGTGCGTGTGTATGAGTATGCGTGTACACGTGTGTGTATGTGCGTGTGTACATGCGCGCGCGCGTGTGTGTGTATGCGTGCGTGTGTGTGTTTGTGTGCGTGCGTGAGTGCGGGTGTGTGCGCGTGCGTGCGTGCGTGCGTGCGTGTGCGTATGCGTGTGTGTGTGTGTGTGTGTGTGTGTGTGTGCGTGTGCGTGCGTGTGCGTGTGCGTGCGTGTGCGTAAGCGCGTGAGTGCGTGCGTGTGCGCGCGTGTGTGTGTCTGTATGAATCGACGATAGCAATGACCAAAACGATGTTGACGACGTGACGACAACAACGATGATAATGGTGATGATGATGATAACGGGTGAAGACGACAACGATGATGATGATGATGATGATGATGATGATGATGATAATGACGGCATTAAAGATGATAGTGGAAACGACGACGAGGAAAACAATGATGATGAAGACGACAACGACAATGAATGACAAAAACCAATAATGATAATGACTATGACTGAAAACAATATGGAAAACCAGCACCCACCAGATCGTGAATCATAAGCAGGAAGAGAGAGAGCCTCACTTTGACGGCGTGGGTCTGGTTCACCACAGGGGGGATCACTCGCTTGTAGTTGCTGAACAGGTTCGTGTGCAAACGCGCCACATCGTCCGCTGTGGCGGAGTACCCTGAAACACCATTGAACAAACTCAAAACTGGATTTGGGGGGCGGGGTGGGGGATGTTCTTCTTCTTCTTCTGCGTTCCCAGGCCATATGGCTATAATGGGTAAGGTACATAATATTTATGTGTCCGGTTTTCAGTTTTCACCGGTCTCCCTGCTGTGTACAGCAAACACATTCTGATTTCGGAGGAGCTCAAAGGAGACAAATTATTTGGAAGATTTCTTTGAAAAACCCCACCGCAGGAGAATGGGCCAATAAGTCAGAAAGATAGTAGATGACAGAAAGCAAAGGAAAGTGCAGAGTCAAAGAGAGTGACAGATTAGAGGAGGTTACAAGCACAGAACTTCCAGAAGGTGGGGAACTATTTATGCAAAAGACCCCCCCGGTATCCCCACGTTTTTGTTTTTTTTGCGGTTTGAATTTGGAACGAAGAACAGAAGATTGCTTATATATTTTGCAAACAGGTCCGTGTGCGAACGCGCGACCTTTAGGTGACAAAGTTGAAACATGCATCTCTGTTTCTCTCTTTCTCAGGCTATCTATATGTCAGTCTGTATCTATCTGTATCTGTCTCTGTCTCTGTCTCTGTATCTCTTTCTCTCTGTGTCTCTCTCTCTCTCTCTCTCCCCCTCTCTCTCTCTCTCTCTCTCTCTCTCTCTCTCTCTCTCTCTCTCTCTCTCTCTCTCTCTCTCTCTCTCTCTCTCTCTCTCTCTCTCTCTCTCTCTCTCTCGGGTTCTCTCTCTCTCTCTGTCTGTCTATTTGGTTCTCTGTCTGTCTGTCTGTCTATCTCAGTCTCTCTCTGTCTCTCTCTGTCTCTGTCTCTGTCTCTGTCTCTCTCTCTCTCTCTCTCTCTCTCTCTCTCTCTCTCTCTCTCTCTCTCTCTCTCTCTCTCTCTCTCTCTCTCTCTCTCTCTCTCTCTCTCTCTCTCTCT
>CM065695.1:4108875-4116375 GCA_017654935.2 Phymorhynchus buccinoides | reverse complement strand
CATAGCCTACTCGTCGTGTCTGTTGCAGTGTCTGTATTACGTATGTTTATTATTTTGTACGCTTTACAATGAAGATTCATGTGCTCTGTTCAGTATACAATTCCTTCCATACCGAAGGACTGTAGATATGACAACTGAAATGTTACTCTTTGCCCAAGTATTTTTTTCTCTTTTACAATATGTGCGACAATTTTGTCAATATGTGCGACAATTTTGTCAATATGTGCGACAATTTTGGACCGACAGACCGACCGACAAAGTGAGTTATAGGTTTGTGGCTTGAGCCACAAACAAAAAATCTTCCCCCTGTTTTTGACAGACACTGGATGTTTTTACAACTAAACGAATGTTTGAACGGGGCTTCGGAGATTACGAAAGGAAATGAATGTTTGTGGTTGTTCGATGAAGGTAACGGAATGCAAACAAGAAGAGACGAGTTATTATTTGTGGAGAAGAAGTAGAGTGTGTGCACCCAAAGCGAGCAATTTGAGTGGAACAACTTGTTTTTCCTCTTAGCAAAGTTTTTACACATTCGCGCGCGCACACGTACGCACACACACACATATACACGCGCGCGTGCCCGTGCACATACACACACACACACGCACGCGTAAAGGTCACGATGTGCCCCCCCCCCCCCCCCCCTACATTTCTCAGCTCTCCCCACATTTTCACACTTGCCTTTCTTACCAAACATTAAGCTGTATTTTATTAACCTTTTCAACTAATTATCTTTGTTGAATAATTAATCGCAGTCATGATAAAGGCCATTATCTAATAGGAACCCACCCCTATGTAGTGCAGTACACACAACAGCCGCGGAGCATTTGTCACAGTCCTGGTTCATTGCGTTTTTTCCGTCTTGCCTTTATCTTCTACTATTATTGAATGCATGTGTTTCATTATGTAAATGGATGAAAATTAGTGTTAAATGTAGCAAACGATAGAGGATGAAGTACTCAATCTGCAGTAAGAAAGGCAAGACTGAAAAAAATGGAAACAACAGAGAAATGGAGGAGGGGGGGGGGGCACATCTTTATCGTCAATAAAGATAATTTAGTCTTGACTTGACGCGCGCGCGTGCGTGCACCCCCCCCCCCCACCCACACACACATACACACACACACACACACACACACACACACACACACACACACACACACACACACACACACACACACACACACACACACACACACACACACACACACACACACACACACACACACACACACACTAACATACACTTACTCATTCTCTCTAACTCTTATTCTCTCTCTCTCTCTCTCTCTCTCTCTCTTCAATGTTTATCTCTCTCTCTCTCTCTCTCTCTCTCTCTCTCTCTCTCTCTCTCTCTCTCTCTCTCTCTCTGACTCTGTCTCTCTCTCTCTCTCTCTCTCTCTCTCTCTGACTCTCTCTCTCTGTAAAAAAACAACAACCTAGTACAAATTTAACAAAATCTTGTAAATGGAAAATTCGTGTTTGTGCAAACCTCTTGTTCAAGGGCAAAAACAATATGCCATTTCGTACGTGTTTGTTTCTACTTTTCGCTTATAAAATAAATTATTACAAAAAAGAAAGTCATATTAAAGGGAATAAAGACATCCCAAATGCATCCCATCTGAGGTCGTGTTGGATGGTGACTCCCAGGTATTTTGTCTCCTCTACCTGTTTGAGATTGTGGCCGTGGCGGTGGTAATTTTGAACCAAGGGGTTTCCCTTTCTGGTGACGTGGAGGCTTTGGTACTTATCAGGGTGGAAGGACATCTTCCACGAGTTTTCCCAGGTTTGTTCAGATCCTGTTGAAGATCTTCATGGTCCTTACAAGAGCCTACAGTTCTGTGGCAGAGCGTGTCATCTGCAAATAGGCGTGTGGGTGAAGACAGATCCTTAGGAAGGTCGTTGATATAAAATAGGAAGAGGGCAGGGCCGAGTACAGACCCTTGCGGGACTCCTGACTCCACAGGGATGGCTTTGGATGTAGCTCCGTCCACTACTACTCTTTGCTGTCTGCCCCTGAGGAAGTTTTCAATTCACTTGTTGACAGAGCCTTTGATACTGTAGTGGCGAAACTTGTGAATGAGGAAGGAGTGAGAGACTTTAAAGAGACTTCCACAAGAGACTAAACTGTGTTTTTCTGACTATAGGGCGCACCTTTGTATAAGGCGCACCCTCCAAATTTTACCCGATTATCAGATTTTCTTACTATATCTTGCTATTTTATTAGTCACATTATAAGGCGCAGGGGTCTGATTCTGGGAGAAAAAGTGTCGCCTTACAGTAACAAAAATACGGTACTACACAACTGTAGAAAATCACCCATTGTACAGCTCTCGTCTTACTGTCGGCCCCTACCACAGGCTAAATGTCAACCAATCATAGAAAGCCTTTTTGAACAAGAGAGAGATACACAATATTCTGTCTCAGTAAGCGAACACTATTATGGTGAAACTTTGAGACAAATGATTCTGCTGCTGTTGAGTAAAGGGATTACTTTTTGCATTATCCATTGAGATGTATGTCCTTTTTTTGGGGGGGACTATCGACTACTATCAAAACTTCTTTTAAAAATCACGTTTAATAATAATAATAATAATAATAATAGGTATATTTCAGCAGATGATTCCATGTCAAGTACTATTCGCAAACAATACAGTCAAACATATATAATTATCAAATCACGTTTAATAATAATAATAATAATAATAATAATAATAGGTATATTTCAGCAGATGATTCCATGTCAAGTACTATTCGCAAACAATACAGTCAAACATATATAATTATCAAATCACGTTTAATAATAATAATAATAATAGGTATATTTCAGCAGATGATTCCATGTCAAGTACTATTCGCAAACAATACAGTCAAACATATATAATTATCAAATCACGTTTAATAATAATAATAATAATAGGTATATTTCAGCAGATGATTCCATGTCAAGTACTATTCGCAAACAATACAGTCAAACATATATAATTATCATTACTTCTCTCATCTCTCATTTCGTACTGAATTATTGTCACAAAATAAGCTAAGCGCTTAAGGCTGCGTAGACGCGGAGATCCCATGCGCAATCCGTACATAAGTAAAAGAAAGAAGGGGGGGGGGGGGGGGGGGGGGGGGGGGGGGGGGGGGGGGGGGGGGGGGGGGGAATTTGCACGCGTCCGTATTTCCCCTAATTTGTATATTGTTTTCCTTCTTTCTTTTACTTATTTATGGCTTTCTGTGCCTAACTTCCGCGTCTAATGTGTCCGCGACCTAAATCGTTCTAGGTTGCGTTGCCTTCCAAGGATGCTAATGTTAGCACAGAGCGTTCTGCCCTAGCATTGTGCCACAATACGGATGAAACGAGAGCGAATGAATGAGAAATAAAGATGGAGTTGAATAAACATAGGGTTTCTTGCATTTTATTTGGGGGTTTTTCATTTTAAAAAAAAGGCCACAAACAGGGCATCTATGAACGAAAATTAAAGGCACTAGCACGAACCCCATTTAAGCATTGTCACAAAATCCAACCTCAGTTCAAAGCAATAAATAAGAGCTTTGTTTTGCATTATGCATAATGAAAATGGAACAACAAACAAAATTATGCAACATCAAAATTCCAAATAAAGAACGTGCTAAAATCGAATATTTTTTTAAAATGAGGATTTCAAAATCGATGGGATATTTTATGCCCAATACATACTGTTAAAGAACAATCATTATGTATACAATTATAGAGATAAAAGGAAAATAAATAAATAAATAAATCCAAACTTGGAGAAAACGGGTAACTTTTTAAGTGCTCTCTCTCTCTCTCTCTCTCTCTCTCTCTCTCTCTCTCTCTCTCTCTACCTCTCTCTCTCTCTCTCTCTCTCTCTCTCTCTCTCTCTCTCTCTCTCTCTCTCTCTCTCTCTCTCTCTCTCTCTCTCTCTCTCTCTCTCTCTCTCTCTCTCTCTCTCTCTCTCTCTCTCTCTCTCTCTCTCTCTCTCTCTCTCTCCCTCTCTCTCTCTCAGATTGTATTGTCAATGGCAGTTAAAACATTGTCAAGTGTCAAGTGTCAAGTGTGTGTCTCTCTCTCTCATGTGTCATTAAATAATGTTACTTTTATTCTATATCATTGTTGTGAAACATGGTGTGTCAATTTGTTATTTTTTTTATGGTTTCATCAATGCTTGTAAAGCGCTGAGAGCCTGCTTTCAGCATGATTTATATCGCACTATATAATGAAATTAAATTATTATTATTATTATTATTTATTATTATTTATTATTATTATTATTATTATTATCATTATTATTATTATTATTATTATTGAAAGATTAACAGTGTCACAGAAATATACTTTGTTAGGAATACAAAAGTAACATAGATGGTGTGACACACACACACACACACACACACACACACACACACACACACACACACACACACACACACCACACACACACACACACACACACACACACACACACACACACACACACACACACACACACACACACACACACACACACACACACACACACACACACTTCTGACGACAGGATGAAAAAAAGATTTGTTTAGCTTATTCCTTTATCGTCATTAAAGATCATGTTACACACACACAAATCACACACACATACACACACACACACACACACACACACACACACACACACACAACACACACACACACACACACGTTTCACAATGGTAACATTTGTTAAAAAAAATCTGCATACATTTCTGTTTCCAGTTGATGAATTTCTGTTTCAGCGGCGAACAATTCTAATTTGTGCTTTATACATATTACTTATTTACTGAATTTCGCCAGTAGGTCTTATTATTTTTAATGAAATGCAAGGGAGGTAATTTAAATTTTACAACTAGGCATATACATTTTAAACTTTTATTCCCATTTTAAAATACGAAAAAAACCACAATTGTTTTTGTTTTGATCTTTGACATGAACTCGGGGTACATTTTACATGGCTTTCCATCTTGTTTTCTTTTTATTCCACTCTTCTTCTTCTTCTTCTTCTTCTTCTTCTTCTTCTTCTTCTTCTTCTTCTTCTTCTTCTTCTTCTTCTTCTTCTTCTTCTTCTTCTTCTTCTTCTTCTCTTCTCTTTCTTCTTCCTTCTCCTTCTTCTTCTTCTTCTTGTTCTTGTTCTTCTTCTTCTTCTTCTTCTTCTTCTTTCTCCTTCTTCTTCTTCTTCTTCTTCTTCTTTCTTCTTCTTCTTCTTTCTTCTCTTCTTCTGCTTCTTCTTCTTCTTCTTTCTTCTTCTTCTTCTTCTTCTTCTTCTTCTTCTTCTTCTTCTTCTCTTCTTCTTCTTTTCCGTCTTGTCAAAACTTCCTGACTTTTCCCCCCGGTTGGTTGTGACGTAGTGTGTGGCGCCATCTTTCTTTCTTTCCTTCTCTCCTTAAAGACCCACCACGTCACGTGTCAAAATCACGCTTTTCACGTGTTTTCCCTCTTATAGCTAGTAAGGAATCTTAAGAAAGCTTCTTAGCATAAGAGGGAATGTGACACGTGACGTGCGGGGTCTTTAAAAAGTCCAAGTACTGTCTTCCAACTTTCTTCGACAGTTCATTGTGTTACTTAACTTTCTGCGTGTACTTATTTTCCTTGGAGTAACTCTTTCCGTGATCTTGCAATTCTGTCTCCTGATCTTTAGGTCTCTTTTGAAATTGGTGGTGGATGCTTCAATCTGACACGCAATAACGAACAAATAGTAGGCCCTATTCTAGTCAAAGCGTAGGGGCTGAGAGAGAAGAAAGGGGGGGAATGGAAATCATTGATGGTCAGAAGACCCTTTTTAAAAGAAAGGGAATATTTGGAAATATGTACGGCATAGTGAACTTAAAGAGGCACTCTGACGGATGAGTTTTTGATAGAAATACGTCGAGATCACTAGAAAGACAGCCTATTCAGCAACAAAAAATCAAATCAAAATCAAAATCAACTTTATTTCAAGGATCGGAACACTCACTTTGCTCTGGTTTCCTGGAAATCAAACCGTCAAAACGGCGATTCCTCCTTTGCGGAGTTGCCAGAGAGAGAAGCCATTTTGGACGGGGTGGGTGGAGGCCACTCATAGTGGTTGAAGCTTTTTTTTCTCTGAGGTGCAGTAAAAACAACAACAATGGAGCCATTTTATTTGTTTTGAGCGAAACTACTTTTGGTAAACTGTATAAAATAAAGATGATTCAGAAGACCACTCGGACCATATGAATGGAAAAACACGTAGGTTCGGTATAGGTCCTTTATTGAAGATACCACATACATGTCTGTATGCTCATGCATGCGCGTATGTGTGTGCATTTATCCTTGTGTGTGTGCGTTAATATCTACTCACATTTTTTGCCCTAGTTGGATTTTCCCTTTTTCCTTTGTTCTGAATATGTGTTCACTCTTCACTTTTTATATTCTCTCTCTCTCTCTCTCTCTCTCTCTCTCTCTCTCTCTCTCTCTCTCTCTCTCTCTCTCTCTCTCTCTCTCTCTCTCTCTCTCACTCTCTCTCCTCTCTCTCTCTCTCTCTCTCTCTCTCTCTCTCTCTCTCTCAGGTTCCTTGCTCTGATTTCTACTCAGTGTCTTCACCCTTATTCCTCATTTTTTGTCACTTTTTCATCACATTGAAAAAAGAGCTAAGCTCTGAAACGTCTGTGGTATCTTCAATAGAGGACCTATACCGAACCTACAGCTTTTGTGTTTTTCCATGTAAAGGCTTGTGGAAATTTCGTGCAAACGATTTGGTCTAACTCAGGCGGCCATTAGTAAAGAGAAAGTACATGTCGTCTCTTTCACTAAAAAAATCTGACTTCCAGCACCTCCGCCAAGGAGGAATCGCCGATTTGACGGTTTGATTTCTAGGAAACCAGAGTGTTGCAATCACTGTAAAAGGTGTTTTCCTGGTGATCTCGACGTGTTTGTTGCAAAAACGCATCCGTCAGGGTGCCCATTTAAAAGAAACGCCACCAGCCTTTTTGCCCACATCATGTTCCTTTTTGTGTGTCTATGCGTTGCATGTTATGTTAGACCAGTACCCTGCCATGCAGAAATGTCAACAAATACTTACATTAACTACCCTTGTGCGTTTTTTGTCAGGCTACAGAACCTTAATTTTTAAGAAGTCATTTTTTATGTACCTTTTGTTTTGTAAATTAATCGAGTTTTGTTGTCGAGTTTTCAGTCGTCATGATTCTGGGAAGAATTATATCACAAATAAATAAAATACCATTGCACAAATTCAATCTGTGCATTTTCGACTATTTTTCTAGTTGTGTGTTTAGGATGCTGCAATTTAATATTTGTTTACCCTGTTCCATCCAATTTTGAAAATGAAGAGTGGTTTAAAAACATCAAGATCAACAAAATTGTTTCTTGATGATTATTTGTTGATAAAATATCACGTAATGATAGCAAATGCTTCCCCGATCTGTCTGTCTGTCGTCTTTCTCTTGTTTCTCTCTGTCTCGCTCTCTGTCTGTCTGTCTCTCTCTTCTCTCACCAAGGACAGAATGGAA
>CM065695.1:4096375-4103875 GCA_017654935.2 Phymorhynchus buccinoides | reverse complement strand
TAAACATGGCAAAAGATAATAGTGACGTGGGCGAAAAGAGTAACGTATTTTGATCGTATTGAACTGAAGTAAAAAAGAACAAAAACAGTGTGCATGCCAAGAATGGTAATAATCGATCATGCATTTTGAGAGAGAGAGAGAGAGAGAGAGAGAGAGAGAGAGAGAGAGAGAGAGAGAGAGAGAGAGAGAGAGAGAGAGAGAGAGAGGGGGGAGGGAGAGAGAGAGAGAGAGAGAGAGAGAGAGAGAGAGAGATGTGGAGAGAGAGAGAGAGAGAGAGAGAGAGAGAGGGAGAGGGGGGAGGGAGAGAGAGAGAGAGAGAGAGAGAGAGAGAGAGAGAGAGAGAGAGAGAGAGAGAGAGAGAGAGAGAGAGAGACAGAAAGACAGAACATCGAACTCTATTAGTTAAACAGGAGAGGGAAAGAGGGAGAGATTGAGTAGAGACAGAGAGAGAGTAGGACTGGGGTGAAGTGTGATATAGTTTGATGAAGAGAAAAACATTAACATTCTATTAACCCTTTCACCGCCAAAGTCGCATTTTAGCACCACAGTGATTTAGCACCTATGTCACTAAAAGGCATCAAATTGGGGCCTATTATCCAAAGACCCTATTGTCATAGTTTTGGGAAGTAAGGATAGACCTTATTTTATATCTGTCACAGAAGAATCCCCAATACTGCTGATGGATTTTGTTCTCTACCCAGGTAAATTTAATGGAAACTTTGGGCTGAAATATGGCTGGCGGTGAAAGGGTTAAATGAATTGAAAGAGGATGGGTAGAAGGACAGAGGCAGATAGACAGACAGAAAAAAAGAGAAATATACTGAGATTTTTCGGAACTCGGAATTCGGAAATTTTAATGCAAAAAGGCCACCAACCTGTCCGCGTGTGGACACGTACACACAAATAATCATATGAAATAAAAACAGATAAATGAAAATAATAAGCATTAACATCTTCAAAGTAAGAAATCAGCTTATTAAAGGAAAACTGAACCAAAAACCCATGGTATTAAATTGAGAAAGTAAAGCTGGTTCTCTTACAATCAATAAACTTTGCTAAATCTCTCATAACATTTTGTGTCTTCATTTTGAAGTTAGAATGAAAAGGGATGTATATGAGTTGCTGAGTTGCTTTGCAAGATTATGCGCTATATAAGCATTATTAATTATTAATTAATTATTATATTATTTTTGCCTTGACAATGTTTCATTATGTACTTTCCTCGCAACTGGTTACACACTGGGCACTTGAGAAGAAAGTGTATTTCATACAGAGATTTCCCCCGTGAGGGATACCGGGGGGGTCTTTTGTATAAATAGTTCCCCCACCTTCTGGAAGTTCTGCGCTTGTAGCTTCCTCTAATCTGTCACTCTCTTTGACTCTGCCTTTTCCCTTTGCTTACTATCATCTACTATCTTTCTGCCTTAACCGGTCCATTCTCCTGCCTTTTTTCACGAAACGCTTTCAAAAGCATTTCCTCCTCCAGCCGAAGTCGGACTATAAATTTCTTAGTTAGGCGCATAACGGCAGCATGACGCATCTGCGCTCATAATTGACAGGAAACTGTCCGAGCGATCGAAGAAGAAGAAGAAGATTCAGAGATTGAGACAAGGTCAACAACATCGAGGTATGTCGACGAATTATTCTTGATCCATTGACTCTCAAAATGGCACGCACGCAATAAGACCTTTGGAAAATTCCAAAAATGACCTTGACATAAAAAGATTACAGGAAGGAATTAATTATAATCGATGCAATAACTGAACTTCAGGGAATTCCATTTTTATCTGATGATAATTATTCTACTCTTAAATGCATTGTTGCATGACTGTTGTGGTAACAATAAAAAAGAGATTATCATTCCATGTAAACTGCTCTGTAATTCAGCAATACAGTGGAACCTCCCTTATAAGACCTTCGAAAATCGTCAAAAATGAGGTCTTTTAAGAGAGGGGTCTTATAAGGGAGTAATTTTAATACTTACAAACCAGGGCAATGTCTTGGAAAAGTAGGTCTTATATGGGAGGGAGTCGTATAATGGGAGGTCTTTAAGGGAGGTTCCATTGTAATAAAACAAGGGTTATATACCAGAATGTATTATCAATTCTTCCCGGAGAAAATGCAGAAATTCTCTATGAAATTCGAGCAGCTCTCTCCCGGAGAGCGCGTCGCCGCAAGCGCAGCGCCTACCGTTTTATTGGACAGGTTGAGAAGGGGGGTGGAGGCAGGCTTGGGAAATTTAACTATTAATTTGGTCATACCAGGCAGCGGGATTTCTCCCTGCTCTTACCGACTTTCAACTGCCGTGGGATTTTTACGTTGCGTAAAGCGCTCGAGGTCAGACTAGCTTTAAGTCCCCATCCGAAGGAATCGACGTTCAGTTCGGTATTCCTGTCGAATTACAAAGAACGGGCGAGGCTGGGATTCGAACCCGGGTCACTCTCGCTGCAGTCACGCATTGAAATCGGCAGGCGAACGTCCTATGCATGACGTTCATGTACTATCATAAAAGACAAAAGATAAGAGGGTTTGTACTCAACTCAACTCGATAGTACTTTATTGTCTCAAAAAGAGGCAAATGTTAAATATCCACCAGATCACGTGTCAAAATCACGGGTTTCACGTGCTTTCCCTCTTATAGCTAGTAGGAAATCTTGCTTTGGCCAGGTTTTGCTCCCATACAAATGCCCCCAAATTGAAAACGAAACATCAGTTTAATGAGCAGCCTCAATTTCAAGTTGGGGGCATTTGTATATGGGTCACGGCTACCCAGAAAAAAACCAAGGGACTTAATCGTGGTGGGTCAGTGTATCTTTAAGAAAGGCTCCCTCCTCTGCCCCTTCCATTCATTTCAGACGGTTTCAGTTAGGGTTAGGGTTAGGAATAGGGTTTGGGATAGGGTTAGGGATAGGTTTAGGGTCAGTGAAGTGTCAATCTCATAACATACTTTTTTGTGTGGATTAGACGGTTTCAGGTTAGGGTTAAGGTTAGGAATAGGGTTTGGGATAGGGTTAGGGATAGGTTTAGGGTCATTTTAGTCAACTACACAAAATAATAAAACTTGATGACTAAGCTGACTCTAAACCTATCCCTAACCCTAACCCAAACCAGAAACCGTCTGAAATGAACTGGAAGGGGCAGAGGACGGATTTTTTTTCCTTAACATTTGCTTCAAAAGGGAAATTCATCGGATGTAGTACTGGTAGCATTTCGTAGCAGCATTTCTGGCTTTTATTAGAGAACATGCGAAAAAACACCCCCACGCAAACTGAACAACGACATGAAGCACGAAAAGAAAGAAAGAAAGAAAGAAAGAAGGAAGAAAGAAAAAAAAGGAAGAAAGAAGACAGAAAAAGAGAGAAAGAAAATAAGAAAAGAAACAAAGAAAGAAGGAAGAAAGGAAGAATGGAAAGAAGTGCAGAAAAAGAGAGAGAGAAAAAAGAAGAAGAAACAAAGAAAGAAAGAACGAAGGAATGAAAGAAAGAAAGAACGAAGGAATGAAAGAAAGAAAGAAAGAAAGAACGAAGGAATGAAAGAAAGAAAGAAAGAAAGAAAGAAGGGAGGAAAAACATAAGGAAGGAAGGAAACGAATGAAAGAGAGAAGGAAGAGAGAAACGAAGCATTGAAGGAAATAAGGAAGGAAAGAAAAAAGTAAGAAAGAAAGAAAGAAAGGAAGGAAAGAAAGAAAGAAAGAAAGAAAGAAAGAAAGAAAGAAAGAAAGAAAGAAAGAAACAAAGAAAGAAACAAAGAAACAAAGAAAGAAAGAAAAAAAGAAAGAAAGAAAGAAACAAAGAAAGAAAGAAAGATACGAAAAGGTTAAAAACTGATCCGAGAGGAACAGAAGTTTTAAAGGGCAGTCGAGTCAGAAATCTCGAGCATACCTGTAGGCCAGTATTTCATAAATAATGGCAGGACTTCTGAGTTTCTAAAAACCTCGCCCTCACGCAACGAAAACAACTTTGTTAGAAGGTCAAAACATTACTGTAGGAAATGGGAATATAGGAAGTAGAGTTACTAGTTTTATCTGAAATCACGCAAATGTCACTAAGCAAATAGATTTATCTTATTTTAGTCAGTTACCTTATAATTACCTTATAACAATTTTTTGGTAAAGGTCAAGATGTGCCACACTCCCTGCATTTCTAGGTTAATTCCTTTTTCCCGTTTTTGCCTTTCTTACCAAACATAAAGCTGTATTTTATGAACCTTTTTAGCTAATAACCTTTTTGGAATACTAACCCTATCCCTAACCCTAGGCCATTATCTAATATGACCCCCCCCCCCCCCCCCTCCTATGTACTGCAGTACACGGCGCCATTTGTCACAGTCGTGGTTCATTGCGTTTCCCCGTCTTATAGGGGGGGGGGGGGGGGGGGTTTAGGCTTAGGGCTAGGGTTAGGGCTAGGGTTAGTATTCCCAAAAGGTTATTAGCTAAAAAGGTTCATAAAATACAGCTTTATGTTTGGTAAGAAAGGCAAAAACGGAAAATTGCAATTAACACGTCCGCCAGATCACCAGGAAAACACCCTTTACAGAGATTGCAACACTCACTTTGATCTGGTTTGCTAGAAATCAAACCGTCAAATCGGCGATTCCTCCTTGGCGGAGGTGCTGGAAGTCAAATTATTTCACCCAAAGAGAAGACGTGTGGCGTCTCTTTTCTTATGGCCACCTGCGTTTAGACCAAATCGTTTGCACGAAATTTTTGCAATACAAGCCTTTAAAACCCCCATTTTTTTAATACAGATTATCTAAAGGAGTTTCGCTCACAACAAAGGAAATAGCTCCCCTTTTTATTTACTGCACTACAAAAACAGAAAAAGCTTCAACCACAATGAGTGACCTCCACCCACCCCGTCCAAAATGGCTTCTTTCTCCGGCATCTCCGCCAAGGAGGAATCACCGTTTTGACGGCTTAATTTCTAGGAAACCAGAGCAAAGTGAGTGTTCCGATCCTTCAAAAGGCTGTCTTTCTGGTGATCTCGAAGTGTTTCTTGCAAAAACTCATCCGTCAGGGTCCACCTTTAAGGGGGGTAGACCTAACCTAAAAGAGCAAAAATCAACTTTTTTTCTTTTTTTGAAGTTGTATTGATTTTTCTTTAGAAAACTAAAACGATTATAATTCCATAGTCAATTATATTTTGTTCTTTGTGTCATGGATTGCGTGCCATTTTGCATTTAAAGGAAGCGGAACAGTACACCAAAATCTCTTCCGTCAAAAACGTTGACGAAAATTTTGCATTTTGGCCATTTAAAAAATATATTTTAAAAAAAAACCACCTTGAAATGTTGCACATAACAGAGTTGTACAATCTGATTATCTGGATCTCGTCCCTGCCGTTTTGAAAATAACGGTTCAGTTTTTATTTTATGACATAATTATCATTAGGTATTAGGTATTATTAGGTATTACTTTAATCATTAATTTTTGCGCACATACGCGTTGAATCATATAATTTGAAATTTGCCACATATCTCTTATTCCCCTTGACAAGATCCAGACACCGCATCCATTTATGGGTGCACCAAAACTCGAAGCAACTAAACAAATATTTCTTATACATTTTAGTGCAAAAGTGACATCATAATTATATGCTTTTTCTAGTAACACCAGCGGATACTTTTTCATTTAATATTTATTTTGTTAAGACATATATTATTTTCAACCATTCATAAGTTTCTGTATGTCTTTAGGCTGTTTCTTCTTCTTCTTCTTTTTCTTCTTTTTCTTCTTCTTCTTCTTCTTCTTCTTCTTCTTCTTCTTCTTCTTCTTCTTCTTCCTCGATCACTCAGTTTCCTGTCAATTATGAGCGCAGATGCGTCATGCTGCCGTTATGCGCCTAACTAACAAATAATTAGGCACAGCTTCGGTTGGAGGAAATCTTTTTGAAAGTGTTTCTTGAAAAAAGGCAGGAGAATGGACCGTAAAGGCAGAAAGATAGCAGATGTCAGCAAGCAAAGGGAAAAGGCAGAGTCAAAGAGAGAGACACAGGAAGTTACAAGCACAGAACTTTCAGAAGGTGGGGGAACTATTTATGCAAAAGACCCCCCGGTATCCCCACGGGGGGGAGAGGGGGGGGGGGCTGTGTTTTACTTTCAGGCCAATATTGGGATAATTTCATGGAATGTATTTACTTTTATGACTAACATTCAGTGACCCTTCATAAAGGCAGGCTTACCCACTTAATATTGTGATTATGATGTTGATTGACGGCTTTCTAAATTGATCCGCAAGCACTTTGGATAGAACTAAAAGTTTTGAGATTACTTCTTCGTTTGCGCACTTAAGATAATTGGCATAGTTTCTTCAGTTTGTATGTAATTGTTCAGTTCTTGAACACAAAGAAAGACTTTTCAATTTGTTTTTGAAAAAAAAGGTTGTGGTAGTCAAGATTCGTTAATGTGTTTTCATTATAATTGTTTGTTGTATGGGTGCGTATTTATAGACCTGGGCCTGTATTCACATTGAGATAGTATGAGACTTATCATCATGATATCGTAGAAGTCCTTCTAAACCAGTAGGATTTAATAGGACTTTTGAAGGACTTCTAAGATTTCATGATGATAAGTCTCATACTATCTCAATGTGAATACAGGGCCTGCTAAATGTCTAAAACAGATTGCAATGCAGAGGGGTTTTTTTACCCGGCCAGAGGCCGGGGTTTTGCGATTGGTGTGTGTGTGTGTGTGTGTGTGTGTGTGTGTGTGTGTGTGTGTGTGTGTGTGTGTGTGTGTGTGTGTGTGTGTGTGTGTGTGTGTGTGTGTGTGTGTGTGTGTGTGTGTGTGTGTGTGTGTGTGTGTGTGTGTGTGTGTGTGTGTGTGTGTGTGTGTGTGTGTGTGTGTGTGTGTGTGTGTGTGTGTGTGTGTGTGTGTGTGTGTGTGTGTGTGTGTGTGCTGTGTGTCTGTGTGTGGTGTGTGTGTGTGTGTGTGTGTGTGTGTGTGTGTCTGTGTGTGTGTGTGTGTGTGTGGGTTGTGTGTGGTGTGTGTGTGGGGGATTGATTATCTTAAAAACTACTGTTTGGACTTTGATTAAAATTGGCAGAGGGGTAGACAGCTTGAAAAGGAAGCTTCCTTTCGTTAATCAACACCGTGCTGACCTTGACCTTGAAGTTTGACCTTGAAAACCGAAAATTTCCTTCTTTGGGCTATGTAATTTCCCCCCAGCTTTATTTCGTGAACTAGTGAACAGAATCGCTTCAAATTTTGTGTGGTGGTGTACCATGGTGCAAGGAAGTTTGTATAAAAGTTCAGCTGTATCTCGTGAACTAGTGAACAGAATCGCTTCAAATTTTGGGCTATGTATTTTATGCGTTCTGTAAGGGTGGAAAGTGGTGTGTTTATTGGGGGGTGGGGGGTGGTAGAGGACATAACTCTGGCCGGGTTTGCATTGTCACAATGCCTTGCTGCCGCTCGGCGATGCACTTACAATGCGTTGCTGCCGCTCGGCGATGCCCTTGTTTCTAATGTGAGAACAAATTCAAAACGGGAAAACTGTGTGAA
>CM065695.1:4086375-4088875 GCA_017654935.2 Phymorhynchus buccinoides | reverse complement strand
TCGGTCGAATATGAGGAAAGTCTGTATGTGGGCCACACCGACCCAGAAAAACAAGGGACTTAACCCAGCTGGGTCAGTGTGTCTTTAAGGAGGCGTGGGGCGTGTGTATGTATCTGTAAGTGCATTCGAGAATGTCCCGATTTTTTGTTTTTGTTTGTTTGCTTTCGAAACAATTCGAAACGTCTACCCTTTCTATCTTCTTTTTTGTCTACACTTTTAGAGGGGAGGCTATTTGAAGATGTCCTAGCATTTTTGTCCTCAAGGAGGCGGGGTGGGTGGGAGGGGGTCGTGTGTATGTATGTGTAAATGCATTCGAGAATGTCCCGATTTTTTTTTAATAAGGAAGGACAGGGAGAGGTTTTGGGTTGGCGAGGGAGAGAAGTGGGGGGGGTGGGTGGGGGTGGGGGTGGGGGTGGGGGCAGGCAAGGACAACATATGTGGAATGGCGAGGGAAGATTTGCAATAAGAATATGAAGCGAACGAAATAGCTTGTTGTGCCCATGAAATAATTTGTGTATAAACAACAACATACAGTATTTATACGGCGCTGAATCTTGATAGAAATCAAATCAAAGCGCACACACACGTTAGCATTCAAACAAAAATACAATACAAATGAAATAGAAACACCCGAAGGTGCTGATGGGACCCAGAGATGCACCAGCCACGCCCGTCCCATCAACGCGAGAGCAGCCCTGCCCCAGCCTTGGAAGTCCGTGTTGTGTTACAGGGGAGCAGGCACACACGGGACATTCCATTAAGTATACAAGGCACATAGCTACTCGCGGCTTGGTGACCATAGGATACGATACAAAGGAGTCCTTGCGAAATGTCCCCATGGGTGTACCAGTCCATTTTTCATGACTGCAGAGCCCACCGGCAAAAGACACCCACTCAGAAACCAGAACGCATCCAACAGCCCCCAAATAGGACAGGCGAGGCCAGTGCATTGTGACGACGCGTTTTGAAATAACAACGCGTTTTGAAATAATTATTTCAAACCGCGTTGAGTTCATTTCAAAACGCGTTGGTGTGTGTCGACACGTTTTGAAATAAAACCGCGATTTGAAATAAATTTCTCTTTCTGACTCTTTTGTATGTCTATCTGTCAATCTCTCTCTCTGTCTCTCTCTGTGTCTCAAAAAAAATAAAAAAAATTATGTGGTTGACCAGTGGTCAATGTCACTGACCAGTGGTCATTTTGGCCTATTTTCACTGTTTGACTGCAAATTAGTGTTTTAGGAGTTCAAATGAAAAATTTTTTTGATGTTGACCAGTGGTCAGTGTCACTGACCAGTTGTCATTTTGGCCTGCTTTCACTGTTTGACTGCAAATTAGTGTATTATGAGTTCAAATGAACAATTTTTGATGTGGTTGACCAGTGGTCAGTGTCACTGACCAGTGGTCATTTTGGCCAATGTTCACTGTTTGACTGCAAATTAGTATATTAGGAGTTCAAATGAACAAATTTTGATGTGGTTGACCAGTGGTCAGTGTCACTTGACCAGTGGTCAGTGTTTGACTGACCAGTGGTCATTTGGCCTAACAGTGACCAAAAATCCAGGCCAAAATGACCACTGGTCAGCCACATCAAAAATTGTTCATTTGAACTCCTAATACACTAATTGGCAGTCAAACAGTGAAAATAGGCCAAAATGACCACTGGTCAGTGACACCACTGGTCAACCACATCAACATTTGTTCATTTGAACTCCTAATACACTAATTTGCAGTCAAACAGTGAAAATAGGCATCAAAAATTGTTTTTTCCATTTGAACTCCTAAAACACTAATTTGCAGTCAAACAGTTTCATTTGAACAAATAGGCCAAAATGACCACTGGTCAGTAACATTGACCACTGGTCAACCGCATAAAAAAATTGTTGAATTTTTGAGACACAGAGAGAGACAGAGAGAGAGAGATTGACAGATAGACATACAAAAGAGTCAGAAAGAGAAATTTATTTCAAATCGCGGTTTTATTTCAAAACGTGTCGACACACACCAACGCGTTTTGAAATAAACTCAACGCGTTTTGAAATAATTATTTCAAAACGCGTTGTTTGTCCAGTGGGCTTTTGTCCTGCGTGGGTAGTGTTTTGTCCAGTGGGTTTTTGTCCTTCATGGGTGGTGTTTTGTCCAGTGGGCTTTTGTCCTGCATGGGTAGTGTTTTGTCCAGTGTGGGTCTACACAATGACTTCAGTGAATTTATTTCAAATCGGGGTTTTATTTCAAAACGTGTCGACACACACCAATGCGTTTTGAAATAAACTCAACGCGTTTTGAAATAATTATTTCAAAACGCGTTGTTTGTCCAGTGGGCTTTTGTCCTGCGTGGGTAGTGTTTTGTCCAGTGGGTTTTTGTCCTTCATGGGTGGTGTTTTGTCCAGTGGTCTTTTGTCCTGCATGGGTAGTGTTTTGTCCATTGGGTTTTTGTCCTGAATGGGTCTACACAAAGACTTCGGTGAATTTATTTCAAATCGCGGTTTTATTTCAAAAC
>CM065695.1:4071375-4073875 GCA_017654935.2 Phymorhynchus buccinoides | reverse complement strand
TCCGTGACTACATGTCTCCCCAGGGGTGAGGAGTTTTGGAAGTGGGAGGGAGGGGGAGGGACGGGGGGGGGGGGGAGGGAGGGGCAACAGCTCTGTTTATCGAGGACGGACATATCGGGTACTGTGTGTGTAGATGTATGTGTGTGTGTGTGTGTGTGTGTGTGTGTGTGTGTGTGTGTGTGTGTGCGTGTGCGTGCGTGCGTGTGCGTGTGCGTGCGTGCGTGCGTGCGTGCGTGTGTGCGTGTGTGTGTGTGTGTGTGTGTGTGTGTGTGTGTGTGTGTGTGTGTGTGTGCGTGTGCGTGCGTGTCTGTGTGTGTGTGTGTCTGTGTGTCTCTCTCTCTCTCTCTCTCTCTCTCTCTCTCTCTCTCTCTCTCTCTCTCTCTCTCTCTCTCTCTCTCTCTCTGAGTGTCTGTGTGTCTGTGTGCATGCGTGCATAAGTCTGTGTGTGTGTCTGCGTGCGCGCGCGCACGTGTGTATCAGTGTCTCTGTGTCTGTGTCTGTGTGTGCGTATTGCCAGACAGCTGTGTCCTGATTTCCAGATAAGCAGACAAGACGATTGCCATTCTGGAAGGATGACCGTGCGCAATATTTTATTATAGTTGAAAAGCCTTGCCCAGGATACATCTTCACTCTCTCGACTGAAAATACTTTAAGACAGCTGGCATTGGGAAATGTCCCAAATGGCCAGAACTTCTGGAAGTTCTGTGCTTGCAACTTCCTTGACTCTGCCTTTTCCCTTTGCTTTCTATCATCTGCTATCTTTTTGACTTATTGGACCATTGAAAACAAAAATCTTCCAAATAATTTGTTTCCTTTGAGCTCCTCCGAAATCGGAATGTGTCTGATGTACGCAGCGGGGAGACCAGTGAAAACTGAAAACCGGACACATACGTACTTTACCCATGATGGTTGGCTGTTTTAAGCTTATTTTCATGTTACTACCTGGAGACATGCGTACCTTACCCATCATGGCCATATGGCCTGGGAACGCAGAGAAGAAGAAGAAGAAGAAGAAGAAAATGAAGAAGAAAATGGTTTGTGAGTAAAGTAGTACAGGTCTGGACTGTGAACACCGTTGCCTGACTAAAAGCTATACGTGTTCACATTTCCCTGTCAGTGCTAATAGATTTACCCCGCTGTCTACCTCAGCAGAAGTACACACACGCGTGCGCGCGCACGCACACACGCGCACACACACAAATATACATCACACACACAAGCATACAATGTCATACATACACATGCATGCCCACGCAAACAAGCACACTCACACACAAACATACACACGCGCGCACACGCACACGCACGCACGCACCCACACACATACGCATACACACACACAGACACAGACACAGACACAGACACACACACACACACACACACACACACACACACACACGCACACGCACACACACACACACACACACACACACACACACACACACACACACACACACACACACACACACACACACACACACACACAGACACACACACACACACACACACACACACACACACACACACACACACACACACACACACACACACACACACACACGCGGAGACTGACTCAGGGTACAGACACGTGCACCTGTTCTGTTAAGCTACATCCGTAACCGTAGTTTCCTTCACCGGAATAGCTTGACATAAGCCTGAACTGGGGGGCGGGAGGAGAGGGGGGGAGGGTGGCGGATGGGGGAGGGGAGGAGGGAGGAGGGGGAGGGGCAACAATAAAGTGAAAGCGGTGCAGTAAACGATGTTCTAGAAGAAGGAAGCAATGACGTTGTTCTTTTTTAAGAGCGTTTCCTTTTAGCAAAACCCCCTATCACAGACAGTTTGTTTTTCGCTAGGTATGTTTTCGAAGAGCGTTAACGCGTGTTCTGCTAAGCGATGGGTTGCCTGCCATTGCATTGACAGTTTTCCAGATCTATTAGCTTCAGTCACTATCTGATCTCGTGCGTCTCATGAATATGTAACATTCTGTTGAATATTCAACAGTTTGTCTCTGAGCCCGAAATGAAGCAAGATGCATTGGAGTCACCACTACTAATCTCCCCTATCTTTTCATCATTTCTCCTTATCCATCCCCCCCACGCCCACCCACCCACACACACATGGTGAAAGACACAGATACAGGCATACAGATGGATATACACACAGGGTCGTAGACACACTCGTGCGCACGTACAAGCACACACGCACGCACGCACACGCACACACACACACACACACACACACCCACGCACCCCCACACGCACATACATACATACACACACACACACACACACACACACACACACACACACACACACACACACACACACACACACACACACACACACACACACACACACGCACCCTGACTTTCAACTTATGTAATGTAATGACCCTTTTCCATATTTAAAAAAAAAGTAAGTTATTTCCACTGAAAAGTTTAGTTTTTGCTTCTGATATATATAATTTCATACATTTAACCCCCCCCCCCCCACACCCCCCC
>CM065695.1:4046375-4048875 GCA_017654935.2 Phymorhynchus buccinoides | reverse complement strand
AAAAATCAATGCCTTTGACAAATGGGCACAGTACTCATGGAATGCCTCTTCAAGTTCAAGTTCAAGTTCAAGTATACTTTACATCTCCCAAAAAGAGAAATTCAGGTTAGGTGCAACAACATGACAGAGATACCAACAACATAACTGAAAGAACATTACATCAACTGTGTGAAACTAAATTATACCAATCAAATAATTATTAAAATTCATGACATGAACTTAGAAATTGTGCACATTTAAAACAGAGTAACCATTATTAACTCATAACAGTCAATATGAACTTATGAACACTTAAAACACGGGTATTAACATGCAAATTAGCATAATCAGCCCATCGTCTTAGCCAGAGTGTGGCCTGATTTTTACATTTTACTACGCGCGTTAACTTGTTCATGATCACTGTACCGGATGACCACCCCTTTGAATTCAAAATTACGGGTGCTAAAAAAAAATCAAAGCCAGAGGTTTAAACTTGCAGTTCCTGTGTGTGACAATGCGGCACGTGTGCCCCCCCTTTCTCAGCTACACCCCCCCTTTTTTTATTTCACTTTAATTGCACCCCGCCACTTCACAGAAACACTGATTGTAATCGGCATCTCTTTCATCCCCGGTTTCCTTTCTTGTCATCTAGCTTGTGACGCGAATATCGCAATCGTCGCCCTTTGAAGAAATTTTGACACGTGTCACGGGTTAGGCATGTAAGGATGACATAACAGGCGCGTGATCGTTCTCTAATATGCATAATTTGTAGCGTCGTCTCATGACTCGACTGCTACTTGAACCAATCATAGGCCCTCGGGTGTTTAAAATTAAAGGGGGCTATAGAAGTAGTGACTGTCTATCACGAAACGCGCTAAACATTTCTCTTCCTCTCACAGACTACCAAAACCTGCTGAAGCAAGACATCTATAATCAACCTCTCTTCCTGCCAGTCCATATTAGCCCAACTCGTGAGTACTAGTAGTATGGCAGTTGTGTAAAATACTTGTGATTGATATTTGTTTTTGTTTGATCTAGATCCTATGTTCCATGATGAATAAGTAGTAGATATGTTATTGAAAAGAATTGGTAAACATTCTGTTCTAAATGTGCACTTATTATTTGTGTGTGTGTTTTTTTTACTTTAACTCTTTTGGTACAAGAACCGGATTCCATGCCTACTAACCCTTTTGTTTATTTTTAGTAGGAAGCCTCTTGGTTGCAACCTTGCAACTTATGATAACATTCCTTTCCAAGTGTTGGATTGAGAGTGATGTAACTGAAATTCAGGTTATTTGTTATTAGTGCTATTGTACAAGGGCAGCCTTCTAGCCGGTTGGGATCCACTAATTCCCTGCCGGCTGAAGCCCCTTGTCTCTAAGCCATAGAGATCTACACCCACCTTTTCCTGTGATTATCAGCAGGGCATCGTGGTCAGGAATCATCCCTGACTCACAAGCAAGAAGACGGGGCCGCCGCAAAGACGCCACCGAACCCAGAATCCGCTAGGAGACCACGCCTGAGCCGTGCCATCCCGCAATGACTCAACCAGAACGACTGGGACCTACTCTCCACTGAAGAGCAAGCCTAGTCACCACAGCACTCACTGCTCCCGACAGAGGAACCTTACAGCAGATAAGTCCTCCGGACAGTGAAACAGAACACTAACTTTCCTCCGGACCAGTGACCCTTCCGTTGGGGCCTAACCTTCTAGAAAGACAAAAGTCTTGTTTGAATCCTTTCGGATTTCATTGTTTTTCGTTTTGGCGCGCCATTTGATACTGCTTTTCGTTATTGCTGCATAACCTTATGCAGATTTTGATGGAGTAAATAAAATACAACTGTACAAATAATTCTGAACCCTTTGGTCAGACTGATGAGACGTGTAAAGTTTTGCTAATTTTCATGTAAAAGCCTACTTCTCTCTGTCTGCCATTTAGAGCAAACTACCATTTGATTTCATTCAATCATAAGTACCAGAACCCGGGCACAAATATAAATTTTATTAGATGAAAAGGGGCCGGGAAAGTTGCTCACCTCCCACACCCTAGAGAAGTTTAAAGGCAAATTTTCTGTTTGAATATTTAACATACTAAAAGTCTTCCCTAAAGACTTAGCCTTTTAGCCCAATCCCTCGTCACACTGCGTGGAAGGAATGAAAACTCTCTTAGTCTGTCTCTAGAACGCGTTCGTCGCGTGCATTTTCGAATGCTAATCAATGCTAAAAGACTTCAATGTAACTTGAGGAATTATAAAGATCAACATGTACACAAGAGAGGAAAAGTTTCAGGGTGAAAAATGTAAGCATTTTTTTGTTTTAACAGAAGTCGTAGTAAATATGTTTAACGTCCTCCGGTCTGGAACAGACACATATGGGACATTAGTAGATGTAAAGATGGTGGGAACGATACTGGAGGCAATGCCCGAAGGCAGTGCAACACCAGTAAAGTCCCGAATTTTGTTTAGCAATACAGATATTTTTGCTGTATTTGTTTTAAGGAACACATTCTGTTACTACATG
>CM065695.1:4038875-4041375 GCA_017654935.2 Phymorhynchus buccinoides | reverse complement strand
ATATTAGATGAGAGGAGAGATAGATATGATAGCTCAATATCACTTATTACATATAGTCTGTAGAGAGACCTCTATATCTCGATAGGATAGCTAGAGGAGGGTTATCTAGGAAAGCGTTCTCGCTATATAGGATCCCCTCATCTCTCCTATTCTCATCTGCTCTCGAGAGAGCTAGGAGCTCTCGCAGCATCGCTAGGAGATATACATATCGAATATCTCCTCGTTTCAGCTCTTTGAGTAGCGAGGTCCTCACTCTATAGTGCAAGACTCTCGAGAGAGATATAGAGAAAACGATATGTCAGATCTATCGCGTATATATATAGCTCGCGACGAGGCGAGTATTATTCTCTTAATTGGGTCTTCTTTTTCTGTAAAAGTACTAAGCATTAAGCCGTAGGAGTCTACAATCGCCCCGTTTTTTCTTTTTTTCCCTCAGAGACATCTTCGCCTCTGCAACTGACAACTCCGGTCTGAGTCTGATTGGTCCAAAATCACGTGACAGCGACAGTTTACGTGAATGGATATTGAAACGGGAAAGGGGGGGGGTTGGGGTTGTGTCATGTTTTGTGGTGGGAGGGGGGGTGGGACAGGTCGATTGGGGTAGAGGTTTTAGGATTGACCGAACAACGGAAACATCTTCTACGGTTGAATGAAACAATAATAGGCTTTATACTGAGAATTAACTTCCCCTGATTTCGTCACTAGGTGGCGCTTGCACGTAGGGGCCCTAAAGCCCGCCCGGCCTATGTTGGTAGGTTCTACTTTCGGTTTCTCGCATATAAGATTACTCCCTTTTGTTGTTCCCATAATGCCTTGCACAAGTACCTGGACAACATGGCTATGAGCTGAATAAATACGACTCCCTCCTATTCCTGCCTTAATTAGTTCATTCAATGTATGCGATTTGAGAGCTTGCTTACAGCCTAGGCATCCATTGTTGTTTGGTCTAATCGCTTCTCCAGCTCCTGTCTCTCCTCCTCTCTCGATCCGTCTCTCTTCTCTCCCCATCTCCTCTCTCCTCTCTCCTCCTCGTCGACGGTTGTCTCTATCTGTCTCTTCTCTCAGCTCTCTCCCCTCACTCTCTCACTCTCTCTCTCAATATCTCTCTCTCTCTCTCTCGCTCTCGACCTCTCTCTCTCTCTCTCTCTCTCTTGTTTCTGTCTCTGTCTCTCTCTCGCTCTCTATCTGTTGTGTTTTTCTCCAGCGAGCCCATGTCTCTCTCTTCTCTCTCTCCCCTCTCTCTCTCAATCTCTGTCTCTCTCTCCTCTCTCTCTCTCTCTCAACTCATCTCTCTCCCCCCCCCTCTCTCTCTCTCTCCCCTCTCTCTATCTCTCTCTCTCTGTCTCTCTCTCTCTCTCTCTCTCTCTCTCTATCTCTCTCTCTCTCTCTCTCTCTCTCCCGCTCATCTTCGCTCCTCGTCTCTCTGCTCTCGGATCTCTCTCCTCTCTCTCTATCCAGCTCATGTCTCTCTCTCTCTCTCTCTCCATCTCAGTCGTCTCTCTCTATCTCTCTCTCTCTCCTGGCTCTCCCGTCTCTCTCTCTCTCTCTCCTTCTCTCAATCTCTCTCTCTCTCTCTCTCTCTCTCTCTCTCTCTCTCGCCAGCTCATGTCTCTCATCTTTCTGCTCTCTCCCGTCTTTTCTCTCTCTCTTCTGTCTCTCTCTCTCCCTCTTCTCTTTTTCTCTCTCGGGGTCGCTCTCTATTTCTCTCTCACATGTCTCGCTCTATTGTCTCTCTCTCTCTCCCTCCCTTCTTCTCTCTATCTCTGTCTCTCTCGTCGTTCTTTGTCTCTGTCTCTCCTCTCTCTCTCCTCTCTCTCACTCTCACTCTCTCTCAAACACGACGGAAAATCACTACATGTGAAGCAGAGAGAGAGGGAGAGAGAGACTCAACAAGGACTCGAAAAAGTTCTGCAACAACTTTCGAGGGTGTTTCAAAAGCTCCACCTCAAATATATTTTTTCTTTCTGATAATGAAGGTCTAATGCAGGTCCCAGCATTATTCAATTCCACGTGAGCCTTGTCTGTTGTGAATGACACACACACACAAATGCACACACACACACACACCACACACACACACACACACACACACACCACACACACACACACACACACACACCACACACCACACACACACACAACACACACACACACACACACACACACACACACACACACACACACACACACACACACACACACACACACACACACACACACACACACACACACACACACACACACAACACACACACACACACACACACACACACCACACACACACACACACACACGCAACACACACACACACACACACACACACACACACACCGACTGCATTATCAGTATGCGTGTCTTTTTTCTTTGGTTTATTTATTTGTTATTTTTTTCTTCTTATTGTTTTGGTTTTGTGTTGTTTTTTCTTGTTCTTTTTCTGTCTGTCTCTTGTCTCTACCATACACATAAATGTCAGGCAGCATTTGTTTTTGTTTTCATTCTT
>CM065695.1:4006375-4008875 GCA_017654935.2 Phymorhynchus buccinoides | reverse complement strand
CTCCAGGGATCATCCCAACAGCCGAAGCACTTGAACACTATGGCACAAATGCACCAGCTAGGGATGAATGAGAACAATACGTGTGTGACCGTGTTTGATTACCCCGCCAAGTGAGCACCCACACTCCGACTTCAGGGGATATAAAATTCAACGAAAGCGCCCTGTAGAGTTCACAACAACAAAAATAACACAACGCACAATGTCTTTATAGTTTAGCATTTGACTAAAATATTATTTCGCTTGCACAGAGTTAGGATCGCGCGATATTAAAATGTCTCCATTCACCATCACGAAACGCTGGTGTTGTGACCGTCTCTGTAACAATCCAGACAGTTGAACGTGAAGGAGGGGGGTGGGACAGTGGCGTTTATGTCCAAACGAGGAGGTATCGTTTTCTTTCTGTTTTTACTGGTTTAACCTGAAACAAAGCAATCATCATCATCATCATCAACGCCATCATCATCATCATCATCATCATTATCATCATGATCATCATCATCGTCATCATCATCTTCCTCAACATCATCATCATCATCATCATCATCATTATCATCTTCATCATTATCATCGTCATCATCTTCATCATCATCATCATCATCATCATCGTCGTCGTCATCAGCAGCATCATCATCTTCAACATCATCATCATCATCATCATCATCATCTTCATCATCATCATCTTCATCTTCGTCATCAGCATCAGCATCATCTTCAACATCGTCATCATCATCATCGTCATCATCATCATCACCATCTTTTGTCGTCGTCGTCGCCATCATCACCATTATTATCAGCAGCAGCAATAATAGCACAAGCACAGCAACAACAACAGCAAACATGACTACAAAAATATTATTGATGATTATGATAGTAGGTCTGTTAAGGATCTCTCTCTCTCTCTCTCTCTCTCTCTCTCTCTCTCTCTCTCTCTCTCTCTCTCTCTCTCTCTCTCTCTCTCTCTCTCTCTCTCTCTCTCTCTCTCTCTCTCTCTCTCTCTCTCTCTCTCTCTCTCTCTCTCTCTCTCTCTCTCTCTCTCTCTCTCTCTCTCTCTCTCTCTCTCTCTCTCTTTCCTCTCTCTCTCTCTCTCTCTCTCTCTCTCTCTCTCTCTCTCTCAAATCTCTTCTCTCTCTCTCAAATGATCTCCTTTCCTTGGTCTTGCTCGAAATGTGTCTCTCATTTGCACTCTCTCTCTCTCTCTCTCTCTCTCTCTCTCTCTCTCTCTCTCTCTCTCTCTCTCTCTCTCTCTCTCTCTCTCTCTCTCTCTCTCTCTCTCTCTCTCTCTCTCTCTCTCTCTCTCTCTCTCTCTCTCTCTCTCTCTCTCTCTCTCTCTCTCTCTCTCTCTCTCTCTCTCTCAGTTTCTAAGTTCATTTACATCTTCGTTTCTCGCTATTTCTAGGATCGCTCCTTTAGCCTTCAGCAATGCCAGACACTGTAAAGTGTTAAATCACGTGACTCGTACGACAACACCATGTCATCAGGGATTAACATCTCCGGAAGCGGCCATTTTGGAACCCTTTGTCTAAGAGGTCTTTCTTTGGAGTTAATCAATTATACGCCTGCGCACGCACACACACATATACACATGCACGCTTGCACGTATGCACGCACATACACAAACCCGTGCATATTATACATACATACATACGCGCACGCGCACACATACATACGCACGCATACGCATATACACAAATATACATACTAACACTCGTGCGCGCACGGACTCTCACACGCACACACACATAGGCCTACATACGCACACGTACGCATACACACAGATACACACACACGCGCGCACACGCACGCACGCACGCACGCACACGCACGCGCACGCACGCACGCGCGCACACACACACACACACACACACATACACGCACACACAATTTCCTTCTTAAGATACAGACCACGCTTAAAGGGGCACCCTGACGGATGAGTTTTGGCAAGAAACACGTCGAGATCACCAGGAAAACACCCTTTACAGAGATCGCAACACTCACTTTGCTCAGGTTTCCTATAAATCAAACCGTCAAATCGGCAATTCCTCCTTGGCGGAGGTGCTGGAAGTCAAATTTTTTCACCCAAAGAGAAGTCGTGTGCCGTGCCTTTTCTAATGGCCGCCAAATCGTTGCACGAAATGTTCGCAATACAAGCCTTTTGTTCTTTCTTTTTTAAAATAATTTTATACAGTTTAGCTAAAGGAGTTTCGCTCACAACAAAGGAAATAGCTCCTTTTTTTTTTTAACTGCACTACAAAAAAAGAAAACGCTCCAACCACAATGAGTGACCTCCACCCACCCCATCCAAAATGGCTACTCTCTCCGGCATATCCGCCAAGGAGGAATCGCCGTTTTGACGGTTTAATTTCTAGGAAACCAGAGCAAATGAGCGTTAATGTTCCGATCCTTGAAAAGGCTGTCTTTCTGGTGATCTCGACGTGTTTCTTGCAAAAACTCATCCGTCATGGTCCACCTTTAAAGCCTTTGATCAAGGTGTAACGTCTAG
>CM065695.1:3983875-3998875 GCA_017654935.2 Phymorhynchus buccinoides | reverse complement strand
ATTTCTTCAAAAACAAGCTCATCATAACCAGTCGTCTTTTCTTTCATTTTTTGTTTGCCCCTTGCAAAGAGGGTTCTCTTCTTCCATAATGCATGTTACAACAAAACAATGTTCTTTTAAAGAA
This sequence comes from Phymorhynchus buccinoides, assembly GCA_017654935.2. Lineage (NCBI taxonomy): Eukaryota > Metazoa > Mollusca > Gastropoda > Neogastropoda > Raphitomidae > Phymorhynchus > Phymorhynchus buccinoides. Next base: position 3,998,751 of record CM065695.1, on the reverse strand, counting down.
CTAAATAACACAATGATTAACTCAATCATACCAAAGATATTCTAAAAGGGTAAGATGGACTACTTAAGAGCTCGGCGAACCGGGCTGATAGAGTTATCGTTAGTGGGAACAGTACACTATTCACAGTGGAGGCTATCCAAAAACTCAGACTGGAACTTGAACGGAGAATTCAACTGGCCTATCGACGTGTAAAATGTGTCCTGTTTAAAAGGGACATAACCAGTGTTTCTGTCCTCACTACTCATATAGGGAAAAGAGACCGGATGCTTATCTTCCCCTATACAGTCTTTGATCATACTGAATAGCCATCATTATCAAATAAACAAATCAGCATATACATTAGAAAAATCAATCTCCTCTAAAGAATCCACTAGTTTATCATAAAACCAGCTTCACAAGGGTTTTATCTATAAAATAAGAACAAAGGAAAGAAAAACAAAACAAACAAGTGCAACGCTGAGCGGCTGCAAAGTCCCCTCGCAGCATCGCCGAGGTACTCAGAAATCGGAATGGTGTAAATTTGACCTTAATGTAAAACTAAGTACATCAGCTTGCATCTTGTGCAACAAGTATACCAAATTTGACGATAATAGGCTGAATAGTTTTTGATATATAGCCTTGGGGTTCGGACCCGTGATTTGAGCGCGCGCGATCAAGCGCACACGCGCGCACATAAAAATTCATAACAACTGTGTTATATATAGACCATTCATCAAGAAATGTTGTGAAAAAAACTGCATTAAAATAGATGCAAAACTTCGCGAGATATTAGCGATTATGTGTTTCGGGGTTTGAACCCCGTAACTGGCGCGACCTTGACCTTAATGTAAAACTAAATACATCAGTGGATAGCTTGCATCTTGGCAAACTAGTATACCAAATTTGATGATGATAGACTGAATAGTTTTTGAGAAAAACGGACGAATAGCCGGCCGGACGGAGACACGCCGGCCGGACGGACACCGGACGGACGGACGGACGGACCAGACAAAAACAATAGCTCCCCGAACCTTCGGCTCGAGGACTAAAAATAGAACATAAAGGGAATGAGGTTATTGTTCTGATAGCGACGCATATCTCGCGCGATGTACCAAGTAGGCCTAAACATGCCTTCATCATAAAAAATGTGCAGGCATACGACTGTGCACACACACACACACACACACGCGCGCGCGCGCGCACATGAGCGCGATTTCGTACAAAGAATCTAAACCCTGTGAGTTCACGATGTTTCCTTGCACGTGCAAGAAATGCAAGATATCCCATCCAATCGCTGCTCAGCGCGTGCTCACCTTGTCAGACGACACTGAGACACTTCGACTGAAAGGACAGGAAAATGGAAGCGGTTGATTGCAAAGCAGGTAATTTTTTTAGATATTTAAATCCTCGCGCACAAATGAGAAACACGACTTATCCAAACGTAAGTTGAAATAATTTGTAAAAGCATTAACCAAAAGTGCGTATTTTTGTTAAATTAATTCGAACGTTTGGGCCCAAATTTCTTCAAGTCGAAGCCAAAATGTTGGCTTAGTGGTGGTGAGTGCAAAATCATGAATGTACTTCTGCAAACGGCATAGGTCAATTTCGCACAATGTTCTCATTGAAAATATGGTGATTTGGCTGGTTAGTCTGGGGTAAGCAATGGAGCTGGTTTCATTTTCGTCGATTAATTGCCTCAAACTACTTCGACTACGCAACAGAAACGGAAAACAAAATGTCGGGATGTAGTTCTTCTTTCCTGTAAAGCAACCACAGTCATTTCTGACTATGCTTATTCTGTCGCTGTAACTTTAGGGGAATCTACGGAAATGCGCACTAGTAGTTTTTTATTTGGCAGAGGCTCGGGGTACGGGCCCGTATATCAAATTCTCCAGGCTACGGGTACGGCGTTCAATCACGGGACGCATAAATTGTGCGCAATGTCTTCAAAAACTACTAACATTAACTCTGACATGTTCCTAACCCTATTCCTTACCAAGATGCGTTGGCTATATTCACATTTATGCCCGTCTGCTGGCGTCAAGAACGATAATTTGTAACAGAAAAGAACATAGCGATTGCATTTTCAGTCAACAGATTATCGTTCTTGACCGGGTTGACGGGCATAAATGTGAATATAGCCGATGCGTTAAATATTCGAAACAAGAAAATGCATTTGTTGACAAAAAATTCGACTAGGAAGCGTTGTTATCACTGAACATGGTCTGAGTGTTTCAGCAACGCCGTACCCGTAGCCACTGTGTTCTTTATAATTTAGAATAGGACCTGGTCAAACGGGGACATCCCATTCCACCCTCTTCCGTTTCTTCCTTTTCCCGTTTGACCCCAAAGTTTCTCGTGAGTCTTTTTGGCCTTGTCTCGTTTCACCCAGTTCCCATTTTGTCCAATCTCTGTAATATTTGGTACTTTATAGTCACAGAGGTGTCTCTGTGAAATTCGGGTTGCTCCCACCTGGAGAGCGCGTCGCAGCCAGAGGCGCGCCACCCAATTTTTTTATGCATGCAATTTTTGTGTGACTGATGAGGAAGGAAATGACAACTTTTTCGTTGCCACTGGGTTTAAAACGTGTGCTAAGTGCATGGGCACACTGGACCTCGGTTTATCGTCTCATCCGAAAGACTCCACGTCCAGACCGTAAGGCCTAGTGCAAAGTGAGAGGAAAAAGTCCCCTGTACCCAGGTTCGAACTCGGGTTTACTTGACACAAGGCGAACGCGTTACCTCTGTGCCACTCTGCACTATTCAGTAGAGTTCAATCAATATTGACATGAACTGAATTTATTGATAGAACATAATTTTTTTAAATTTACGAAGAATCGCCTCCCATTCTTCCTGTCTGTGCAAGTCTATAAAAACTGTCACAGCTGTGCCAACTGATAACCACAAACAAATCAAATATAAGAAAGGACACTTGAGAGGCCGCGAGGCCTAGTTGTAGTCCTAGTTTAACCTGACCTGACCTGTGTAATGGGGTGCAAATTAGGATTAGGATTAGGATTAGGATTTAGGGACTCAAAACATAGCCGTAAGGCTTTCCTGTCCCATCTTTTAATTTATTTAGTTGTTTGTCTCGGTCTGTCGCACACTCAGTTTTTGTTAATATTATTCATCGTAATCATACATAACTGCCTTATAGTCATTCCATTCGTCGAGAAGGTTTTTAAAAATGTTAGTATTCTGTGCTCTTTTCATGTTAGGTGGTAATTTATTCCATACAGGTGCAACTCTGTTAGTAAAATAAAATTTTCTATTATTAGTCCTGCAGTGTTGAATAAATATTTTGTCGGTACTGTTCCTTGTTTTGTCAAAATCTGATATTGTGAATAAGTCATGTACATTTAGGTCATCTACACTATTAAATATTTTATAAGTTTGAATTAGGTCACCCCTAATTCTCCTTGCCTTTAATGTAGGTAAATTTAATTCTTTCAACCTGTCTGAATAAGAAACATTTTGAAGACCTTGTACTAACTTAGTTGCTCGTCTCTGTACTTTTTCTATCAAAGCTGACTGTCTCTTTAAACCTGGATACCAAATACAATTTCCATATTCTAAATGAGGTCTTACTAAACCTTTGTACAAGCATAAAAAAGCACAAGCATAAAAAAATTGCACTGCAATGTCTATTATGTCTAAAAGGGTAGGCGCTGCACTTGCGGTGACGCGCTCTCCGGGGGAGAACAGCCCGAATTTCAGAGATAAGTCTCTGTGACTAGAACATACCCCCCTTAAAAAAAAAAAAAAAAAATTCATCGATCGTTTGAAGCAGTGGTGGTAACGATTTCCTCCGCTGTCGATAGAGCGAAGATTTCACTTGATGAAGCTGAGGAAAGTGTTAAGCAGCATCCTCAGCATCTTCCAGGTCGTTCATTTCTTTTAATACCTCGTTATGCCGCTTCGATGCAACGGGGAGAAAACCGACAGGGTGTAACGGCACTGCCACTGCAAGGTTGAAGTAGTTCCGTTTCACCCTGATGGGGCGAACTTACAGGTGGACCCTGACGGATGAGTTTTTGCAAGAAACACGTCGAGATCACCAGAAAGACCGCCTTTAAAAAAGGATAGGAACACTCACTTTGCTCTTGTTTCTTAGAAATTAAACCGTCAAAACGGCGATTCCTCCTTGGCGGAGATGCCGGAGAGAGTAGCCATTTTGGATGGGTTGGTCACTCGTGGTTGAAGTGGGTTTTTTTTGTAGTACAGTAAAAACAAACTGGAGCCGTTTCCTTTGTTGTGAGCGAAACTCCTTCAGATAATCTGTATGAAATTAAAAGAAAAAAGAAAAAAGGCTTGCATTGCGAAAATTTCGTGCAAACGAGTTGGCTGCCATTAGAAAAGATACGGCACACGCCTTCTCTTTCACTGAAATAATTTGACTTCCAGCACCTCCGCCAAGGAGGAATCGCCGATTTGACGGTTTGATTTCTAGGAAACCAGAGCAAAGTGAGTGTTGCAATCTCTGTAAAGGGTGTTTGCCTGGTGAACTGGACGTGTTTCTTACAAAAACTTATCCGTCAGGGTGCCCCTTTAAAAGGGCAAAACGGTATGCAAAAGAGGGTGGAGTAGACCTCCGCTGTGCCCTTTCTCCAATGTGGTTCATTTATACAAGCTTTGGGTTGGCATGGGTGACTTTTGTTAAGCAAACGAATTGCTATGCTTTTAATCAGCCTTGTATTATCAAATCGCAATGAACACATTCTAGCTCAGCCCGCTGGAACAGCATCTGCCCCCTCTATCTGGCAGGCGGAAACGACAGACAGTTTACTGTCGCATGAGCGTAGATGCGTCATGCAGCCGTTATGCGCCTAAATAATAAATGGTTAAGCCCAGCATGTCCGACTTCGGCCGAAGAAATCTTCGTAAGAATTTATAGAAAAAAGGCAGGAGAATGGACCAGTAAGATAGAAAGAACATAGCAGATGACTAAGCAAAGGGAAAAGGCCGAGTCAAAGAGAGTGACACATTAGAGGAAGTTACAAGCACAGAACTTCCAGAAGGTGTGGGGACTATTTGTACGAAAGACCCCCGGTATCCCCACGGGGGAACTGGCACACAAAACAAACTAGACTCTAAACTGTGGTCTTGTATTTCTTACAGGTCAGGGCAATCAAGAAGCGTACAAGGCTTTTTATCCCACGATATTTGACGTCAAATGCAGACCAGAAGTCCACAGCATTAGTAAGAAAACTGGTTGATGTCACCTCCACCACGCCCCATCGCCGACGAACACGAAAGCACCAGTTGTGTACAGCTAACAAAAAAGTGCCACAGACCTAACGAAAACACCTCTGCATTTACCGGTGCTCAAACCAGCAAAACCGCCAGCAATTTTCCAGACCCAATATAAACGTCACCATTCCAGAACCAAGAAAGACAGTCTTCCATCAAAACTTAAACTTCCTGTGTTCCAAACTTGACAAAGAAAACACCAGTATTCCAGACCCAACAATGTTCCTGACTCAACAATGAAAACAGTGTTCCTGACTCGACAATGAAAACAGTGTTCCTGACTCGACAATGAAAACGGTGTTCCTGACTCGACGATGAAAACAGTGTTCCAGACCCAACAATGAAAACAGTGTTCCTAACCCAACAATGAAAACAGTGTTCCAGACCCAACAATGAAAACAGTGTTCCAGACCCAACAATGTTCCAGACTCAACAATGAAAACAGTGTTCCAGACCCAACAATGAAAACAGTGTTCCAGACCCAACAATTAAAACAGTGTTCCAGACCCAACAATGAAAACAGTGTTCCAGACCCAACAATTAAAACAGTGTTCCAGACCCAACAATCAAAACAGTGTTCCAGACCCAACAATTAAAACTGTTCCAGACTCAACAATGAAAACAGTGTTCCAGACCCAACAATTAAAACTGTTCCAGACCCAACAATTAAAACAGTGTTCCAGACCCAACAATCAAAACAGTGTTCCAGACCCAACAATTAAAACTGTTCCAGACTCAACAATTAAAACAGTGTTCCAGACCCAACAATGAAAACACTGTTCCAGACTCAACAATGAAAACAGTGTTCCAAACCCAACAATGAAAACAGTGTTCCAGACCCAACAATTAAAACAGTGTTCCAGACCCAACAATGAAAACAGTGTTCCAGACTCAACAATGAAAACAGTGTTCCAGACCCAACAATGAAAACAGTGTTCCAGACCCAACAATGAAAACAGTGTTCCAGACTTAACAATTAAAACAGTGTTCCAGACTCAACAATGAAAACAGTGTTCCAGAACCAACAATGAAAACAATGTTCCAGACCCAACAATGAAAACAGTGTTCCAGACCCAACAATGAAAACAGTGTTCCAAACCCAACAATGATGTTCCTGACTCAACAATAATCTTCTAGACCCAACAATGAAAGCAGTGTTGCAGACCCAACAATGAAAACAGTGTTCCAAACCCAACAATGATGTTCCTGACTCAACAATAATCTTCTAGACCCAACAATGAAAGCAGTGTTCCAGACCCAACAATGAAAACAGTGTTCCAGACCCAACAATGAAAACAGTGTTCCAGACTCAACAATGAAAACTTCCAGACCCAACAATGAAAACAGTGTTCCAGACCCAACAATGAAAACAGTGTTCCAGACCCAACAATGAAAACAGTGTTCCAGACCCAACAATGAAAACAGTGTTCCAGACCCAACAATGAAAACAGTGTTCCAGACCCAACAATGAAAACACTGTTCCAGACCCAACAATGAAAACAGTGTTCCAGACCCAACAATGAAAACAGTGTTCCAGACCCAACAATGAAAACAGTGTTCCAGACCCAACAATGAAAACAGTGTTCCAGACCCAACAATGAAAACTGTGTTCCAGACTCAACAATGAAAACAGTGTTCCAGACCCAACAATGAAAACAGTGTTCCAGACCCAACAATGAAAACAGTGTTCCAGACCCAACAATGAAAACAGTGTTCCAGACCCAACAATGAAAACACTGTTCCAGACCCAACAATGAAAACAGTGTTCCAGACCCAACAATGAAAACAGTGTTCCAGACCCAGCAATGAAAACTGTTCCTGACCCAACAATGGAAACAATGTTCCTGAACCTATAATGAACTGGTTCCTGACCCAACGAAAGTTGTTTTCCAAGGGTTGGCAAGTCGAGGAAAAACATTGGACCTGGGTATAGTTTGAGGTGAGTCCAATTCATTGCCCACCCCAACCCACCCACCCCTATTCCAATAATTATTTTATTATAGGTTTCAATATCGTTAAAATCGTTAGGGCGATTGTTGCCTTCAGCCGGCAGCTTTTGCTTTTCATTTCAAATCGTGGAAAAAAAGAAATATCGTTTTAGTTTTTTACTTATGGAGTAAGATTATGCTATTTATGAAAAAAATGTTTTAAGATTCCTTTGCGGGAAGACACAGTTCATTTCAAATTCAAAATTTAATTACACTACGACTTTGCCTCTTATGAATTATAAACTATCTCGAAAGTTTTAAAGCCATATAAAAACGAACTTCATAGACGTAAAACTTAGTTTTTAAAATATATTTTATTAAGAGACAAGCGTCGTTTCAGTGCTTCTTAGATACTGAAGTTTTTGTGTGTTTTTTACTGTTTGCAGGGCGTTGCAAAACCGCACTGAATTTGCTGAATTCATGGGCGAATTTCAAAAACCTTGGGTCATCCCTTCCAATGACTGGCTAAACTGTGTGGAAAAGGGGACAATTTTCAGGCCATTTTATGATCAGAAGTTTTAAAGAACTCTTGATATTTTACATTGTCTGTGTGCTTTTTTCTCTTTGCTAAGATTTTGTTTGAAATGTCGAATTGGTATCTTGAGACAATTGTCGATGTCGAAATGTCGATGGAAGAGAATTTGTGCGTGGAGTAAAATCACAAATATTCCATTTCCAATTTAACTTTATTGCCTCGTGAATTAAGAAATTACAGAACTCAGTTTACAGCTAGTTGAATCCGACGAAACTTTTCAAAGATACTTTTTGTTAAAAGGTTCAGTTGTTTATACCCGATTTAAGGGCTGCTTATCGTAAAACGTATCAGAGTGGATGGATTCCAGCAACGATCAATCTGGTCCCAACATAACCGTAATTCAACGCTAACTCTAACCCTAACCAGATAACCTTCGTTGTACAACTAACCATATTAAATGCATGCTATTGGATAATAACCATGTATGAATGTGTGTGTGTGGAGGGGTATGTGTGCATGCGTATATATATCGATGTTGGGGTCTATCTTAACTCTGATGCTTTCTACAAGTTTCATGCGTGGAGCCAGATACATCGGGCTGGTTGACATTTGTTTTTACTTCGCTTTGCATTTTCTTCAATATGATCTACTTTTAGAAAAGAGAGTTACTGGCATTAATCTCACCAGTTTACCAATGCTGTTCATTGAATCAAAAGTATAAAACAAAACACATTTTTTGTTCAGAATTCTGAAAATCAGTTTCTTGACGATGTTGGTCTTTCAGTACGGTGCAAGCTATGTGGTCTCGTAGGTATGAATTCTGAAATCATTTTCAAACTAGGCTTACAGGATGGTGTGCTTCCATCAAGGTAGATTTTAGGGTCTGAAGATTGTCCCCCTGGACTACACAGTGTACAGCTAGTCATTTGCTGGGAACTTCAGCGGATGGGAACTACGGTGGGGGTAACGCACGTGGTCTGAAGTGGAATGTGACAGGACTCTTGTCACTGCTCTTCTATCATTGAGCGTCCGCCGCCAGCATTTGGTTATCTTGATGGGTGAGTATTATGATTATACTGGGTATGCACGTTGCTTACGTCTCTTAAGAGGCTGATACACTACGTCGATTTGATATAGGGTACAATGATGGAGGTGTCATGTTATGAATTGTACTGTTTTGTTGTTTACAGGTTGTTGAACGTTGGTAAGACACATCGATGAGTGTTTTGTAATGAGTGGTCGAGCTTTACGCGGTGACAGTCCTGAGATGACCATAGCTGTTGACGGGACTATAACGGAAAAAAATAACAAAAATAACGTCGATTTGATCCCAATGCAATGCGATTTGACAATTGTGAAATATCTGTATATTTTTGTATCAGACATTTTATTTGATTAATGTATTGGGGTCTACTTGAATATAGTGAGCGAAAATATTGATTATAGATTCAAATATATTGTCTATGTATATTTTGACGAGTATAGAGGGTGGGGTGGCGGAGAGGTAGAGGGGAGGGAGGGAGGTGGGGGAGAGTGTGTGTGTCCAATTAACTGTTCTTTCCCTGTGGTACAAGTATTTTAGATTTCTGATGTATTATTTATTGTTGATTGCATGCCATGTATATATATCGCAATGTTTATCTATTGATTGTAATGTGTTGTTGTAAGGCGCTTTGAGCTGTATGTATCAGGATATTGCGCCATATAATTATTATTATTATTATTATTATTATTAATAGTTGTGTTTTTTAGACGGAAGTATTTCACGTGAATCTTGACTCAGACATCGTCACAACCGCATCGCACTGGGGTCGAATCGTATGCAGTGTGGCTGACCCTTTAGAATGGACATTGCAGATCATTATTGTTTTTATCACGACATAGGACGAAATAAGAATATTAAGCCAAAAATGGGAGGTCCTAAATGTCGATTTTCAGCCACTTAGCAAATAAAGGCTAACTAGTAAAATTTAAAAGAACTCATTGTAGGATTCTTTGATGTCCATTCTTGTCAGATCTACTCTGCTAGATTTTGAATCGAAGACGCACAGTACCCCTCTTTTCCCAAATACTGAAATTAACATGAATCATTTAAAAATTGTCTTCATAAGTCTACTAAATTTATAGAAGCTTTGACCAATAACTAGGAAAATGTAACCGTATAAACCTTGACCTGGAAACAGTCTGATATTGTTAACGATGGGACTGCATGAAAAGCTTCACGGCTTGTTTTGTCCCTATTCTACTACTACTACTACTACTGTTCAGGTTACGTTTGATTTTCATGTGAGGGACATCTGGAGAACGCATTGCTGCTACTGCAGCGTCGCCCTTTTTTTTTAGAAGGGAGAGGGGTGGAGAGGGTAGGGAGGGGGGCGGACTTGGGAAACATAGATATCAATTTGATTAATACCAGGCAGCAGGATTTCTCCCTGTTTTCAATTTGTAACTGACATGGGTTGTTTTTTTACATCCGTAAAGCGCTCGGGTCAGACTTGCTTTAAGTCTCCATCCGAAAGACTCGATGTTCAATTCGACTTGTTCGTCGTACTGGTTAGGGCGAGGCCCGGTGGTTTCAATCCAGGGTCACTCGCGCATTGAATCTGCAGGCGACCGTTTTAGTCACTCTGCCACCTTCAGTATATGCGTCATGTTTATAATTTAGCTCTTTCACCCCCAGCCATATCTCAGCTAAAAATGTCCATTACATTTACCGGGGCAGAGAACAAAATCCATTATTTGGGATTCTTCTGTGACATATAAAATAAGGTCTAACCGTCCTTCTCAAAACTAAGACAGGGTCTTTGGATAATAGACCCCAATTTGATGCCTTTTAGTGACATAGGTCACTGTGGAGCTAAAATGCAAGTTTGGCGGTGAAATGTTTAAGGACATTTTACCATATTTTGTGAAGTTACTGGGAATAACATTTGTGTGGTTTCAGAAGTAACGGGTTGGTGTGCCAGAGCTGGAACCTCCACCACCACCCTGCCCTTCATGGGCAGAACACCTGACCTTGCATGACACACGTTCTACAGGCATGTCCCCTATCACGAGGAAGCTGGAGAAGTAAGGCCCATCAGCACACCGTTCACAACCAAGCTCTGTGGCTGCAGGCATGTCACGAGGAAGGTGAAGTAAGGCCCATCAGCACTCCGTTCACAACCAAGCTCTGTGGCTACAGGCATGTCACGAGGAAGGTGAAGTAAGGCCCATCAGCACACCGTTAACAACCAAGCTCTGTGGCTACAGGCATGTCACGAGGAAGGTGAAGTAAGGCCCACCAGCACACCGTTCACAACCAAGCTCTGTGGCTGCAGGCATGTCACGAGGAAGGTGAAGTAAGGCCCACCAGCACACCGTTCACAACCAAGCTCTGTGGCTGCAGGCATGTCACGAGGAAGCTGGAGAAGGAAGGCCCACCAGCACACCGTTCACAACCAAGCTCTGTGGCTGCAGGCATGTCACGAGGAAGGTGAAGTAAGGCCCATCAACACACCGTTCACAACCAAGCTCTGTGGCTACAGGCATGTCACGAGGAAGGTGAAGTAAGGCCCACCAGCACACCGTTCACAACCAAGCTCTGTGGCTGCAGGCATGTCACGAGGAAGGTGAAGTAAGGCCCACCAGCACACCGTTCACAACCAAGCTCTGTGGCTGCAGGCATGTCACGAGGAAGGTGAAGTAAGGCCCACCAGCACACCGTTCACAACCAAGCTCTGTGGCTGCAGGCATGTCACGAGGAAGGTGAAGTAAGGCCCACCAGCACACCGTTCACAACCAAGCTCTGTGGCTACAGGCATGTCACGAGGAAGCTGGAGAAGTAAGGCCCACCAGCACACCGTTCACAACCAAGCTCTGTGGCTGCAGGCTGAAGCATCACAAGACAACTACATTTCTTCTTGTTCATCTTCGAACACTCATACGGGAACACCAGTGGCACGAATGAAGACTGTCGTACATCAAGAGATGCTCTACTGTTACGTCAGCGACAACACAGGGGAGTCTCCCTCCTATGTGGAACTTTGAGGAAAATGCAATTCCCAAGTCTGGTGTGTGCTACATTTCTGGACCGAGTAGCCCAGATCGTCTAGCCAACGTCCGTCAGGAAAGAAACTCGAAAAAAGAGACGGACAGTGCTGAATACCGCTTCAACGGAAAGAGAAGCCAGCATGGCAGCTCCAAGATTACCTACATCATCGTCTGCGCAGAAAAAAGAAAACAGTGGTAAGTTTAAAATTGATTCCTTGAAGATTATATTGGCTATCTTGTAAAACGTTGTCTATATATAGCTGAATTACTTGCTATTCTTAAGTCCTTGGATTTCATATTAAATGTTCCTATAAATAAGTCAAGTCTTAATATGTGCTGATTCTAAAGCAGCAATGTATGCTATCAAGTCTCCCAATTCATGTATACGACTTGACATAATTTAAATTAATCATATAATGCACCTTCTTTCTTTGAAAGGCATTATTGTTACTTTTTGTTGGGTGCCTTCTCACTGTGGAATATCAGCAAATGAACGGGTAGACCAAGCTGCAAAAAAGGCAGCTCAAAGTATTAACGACGCAGTATCAATTAATGTTCCCTTAGATCTGACAGAATATTTCTCAATTATAAACAAAACATCTCATGAGCATGTTAAAACTGTATTGATGAACTCAGACGTTCAATATTATAATAACTGTTACATCTAATGATATATACAATGGGGAAAGTATCGCACAAACGTGTTACTTTCTCGTCCAGGGAGAGATTGAAAGTCTAATCCACGGACTTCGTTTGAATTCATTTAAAACAAAACGTATTAATGTTAAATGTATGTGTGGTGCGCAGATAAAGTTTTCATCCAAATGGCTAAATAATATTCCAAGCACTTTAGTTGACAGTGGGTATGATTGTGTTTGGTTTTTACAGACATTTTACAACAGGGAATAGTTTTGTAATATTACTAAGAGCATAAAAGATCAATATATTATGTCATGGGAAGCTTTGCTTGAAGGGAGTAACACATACGTGTTTTATAAAAGCATAAAAAGAGTTTTGTAGAGAAAAATACTTTAACACAATTTCCAGACATATACATTTATCTAGTAATAAAATTTCGTTGTAGTAATCATAAATTGCCAATCGAAGTTGGAAGAAGAGAGGGTGAGATCAGAGAGAATAGGATATGTAAAGAATGTAGCATGAACACTGTCAGTGATGAGTTTCATTTTGTTTTGCAATGCCCAAAATGGTCTACCTCGGAGAATGTTTATTGCTAAAAACAAATATAATTCTCATTTATCAATGTTTAATCTTTGCAATATTTTCCGTGCTAACAAGAAAACACAACTTAAATTTAGTAAATTCATAAAGCAGGCAAAAGTCGTTTAAATACATTTGATGTGAATAATGTATCTACTTCCAAAAACACATTTGTTATTCTGACTTAAAGGATTATGTGAACCGTCGTTTCTAATCTTAAAATGGTTTATTTCTTATCGTTTGATGTGACCCAATGTATCATTTTTGTTTTGTGTTGTATCCTCCACGCCCCAATAGGGGGGAAAGGATTAAACTTATCTTGAATCTTGTGAATCGTTGAGTGTTAGTCATTTACTGATTCACTGTCTTAGAGCAAGAGAACTTTTTCCAGAATTCAGGTATTGACGGTTTTACTGATGGATCGACGCCATTGTCTCTACCCTGTGTTCTAAACAATTATTCTGCTACTGGTTCAGTTTGTACATGTTTATGAAGTAGTTCACTTAGTATTTATCTTTAGCATTGTTCATTGTTCGGCTGTATTCTTTACGTGTCACTTTAACTTTTTAACGACGTGGGTGGGAGGGAGTTACTTTCCGTGCATTCGTCGTCTTGCTTGGCTTTCTTTCAGTATTAAAATCCACCCCCACCGCCTTTCCTGTCGGACATTTCGCAATGATATAGCCAGCTTTCCCCAATATTGTGGGTTTTTTTTATCGATTCGTTGGTTTGTTTCAGGAAACTGCAAAGTGCGTCTGAGTAAACAATGCAGCATACTGCCTACTGCTGACTACAGAATAACAACGTCCTTCCAAGAAAAAAACGAACATCGTCGTTAACATCGTCAGATGACAACGAACATCATCGTCGTCAGAAGATCGACATCTTCATCGTTAAAATTATCATCACTGTCATCGTCGGAAAACAACCGACATCATCGTCGCTGTCATCGTCAGAAAAAGGATGTCACCATCGTCATCGACAGAAAATGGACATCATCGTCGTCATCATCGTCACAAGACATCGGACATCATCGTCGTCATCATCGTCACAAGACATCGGACATCGTCGTGATCGTCACAAGACATCGAACATTATCGTCGTCATCATCGTCACAAGACATCGGACATCATCGTCGTGATCGTCACAAGATGTCGGACATCGTCGTCGTCATCGTCACAAGATGTCGGACATCATCGTCGTCATCATCGTCACAAGACATCGGACATCGTCGTCATCGTCACAAGATGTCGGACATCGTCATCGTCACAAGATGTCGGACATCATCGTCGTCACAAGATATCGGACATCATCGTCATAATCGTCACAAGATATCGGACATCATCGTCACGATATATCTGACATCATCGTCGTTGCTAGAAAACACCGTCGTCGTAAGAAAAGGAACATTGTTCATCATCATCGGAAATCAAACATTGTCGTCAAAAAGGCAACGGGCATTATCAACATAGTTTCGATGGCTTGGAGTCAAAACGGACCATCTTTAGATTGTCCATTGACTTATTGTTGAAATTATTGCAAAAACTATAACTTGTATAAAAAAAAAAGACTGGAGTATAAAAAGCCTTATCCACATTTTATATTATTTGTAGTCTTTTTAAATACAAGTTCTTAGGTTTTTCAATAACATCAATAACAAGTCCATGGACTATCTTTAGATAGTCCGTTTTGACTAAGCCATCGAATTTTGTCTGTTTGATGACATTGGACACAATCGCCAGAAAAACAACGAACATTGTCTTTGCCATCATCACAATACAACTGACATTACATTTTTTTGGTATAACTTATACAGGCTGCTATTTTCCGCTCTTTCTCCATAGCAACACAGTGATATGCAAGTCATTACTAGCTGATCATTGTGTTGCCATGGGGAAAGAATGAAAATTGACAGCGTGCATTGTATGTTAT
>CM065695.1:3938875-3978875 GCA_017654935.2 Phymorhynchus buccinoides | reverse complement strand
GCTATAAGAGGGAAAACTCGTAAAAACCGTGATTTGGACACGCGACGTGGTGGGTCTTTAATACATGACCCATGACCCACTCCGAGGGTTTGGGGTCGCGAGTGTGGGGTCATGGCTTTTGCTGGGACGGGCCGGAGCTCTCCAGGACATGCGGAATGGCGTGGTCCCGCTGCCCTCTTCGTTATCTCGATCATTGTTCAAAACCCAGGACAACTCGAAAGTCACCACATCGCAAATCGTATCTTCCTGAGCGCAAGCCCGTCCAGCCTGTCAACTAGCCCGAAGAACACGGCGTTAGGGTGGGGGGTAAGTATTCTAACTTTGAAGCTCCTCGTCTACATAGGCTTTTCCCTCCCTTTTGCATGCTTCTTTCTGTCCTCTGCACATCTTGCGTATCGTTAGACTTGACCCAAGAGGAGCTCCAAGCAAAGGATGAGGTCCGTTATCTCCACTTCTGCCGCTGACCACTGGCCACGCGCTGCCTCGGGCAGGCCAGCTAGCTGACCGGCATGGAGATGGGAGAGGCGGCCTGGGTCCCGCTGGTTTGAGGCTAACGGAGCAAGTCAGCCTGTACATTCTGACTTAAAGACACACTGACGCACCACGATTAAGTCCCTTGGGTTTTTTCTGGGTAGCTGTGACCCACATAACAAATGTCCCTAACTTCAAATTGAGGTTGATCTTTAAAATGTTTCGTTGGAGACATTAATATGGGAGTCAAACCTGGTCAAAACAAGATTTCTTACCAACTATAAGAGGGAAAACACGCGAAACCCGTGAATTTGACACGTGACCTGGTGGGTCTTTAAGCCCTTCGATGTTATTTCACGCCATAGAAATTGTTTCCCTCTAGATCGTTGTGCAACGTCGGGTTGTTTTTAGGCTTATCTTAAATGGCGACAAAAGTCTATATTGTTTAGCCCTCGGCGGTCTGTAGCGGAATTCAACTGCCCAAGATGTTGGGTCATCTGGAAGTACGGTGGGGATTGGGGAGGAGGAGGGTTAGGGTAAAACGGGGTAAAAAGCCCATGGGCGGGTAAGAAGCCCATGCCAATTATCTCATGAAATAAAGCAAATTTCAGTCACATTTTGCCCATGAGACGAGTGTTAATGTTTAGCATTCGTCTCATGAGCAAATTTGACTGAAATTAGCTTTATTTCATGAGATAATTGGCATGGTCTTCTTACCCGCTCATGGGCTTTTTACCCCGTCTTTCCCTATACAAGGAAACGACTGACCAGTCCAAGACCTTGGTAATGAAGTTAATGGCTGGAATGTGCGTTGTTTGTTTCCTGTTCAGCTGAGTGGGCACTCTGTGCCTATTCTGCAGTGCATGTTGGCCTATTATATCATGGCCTTATTATTTTCGGTTGTGCATTTTTACATGGACAAAATATGTCAACTTTAGTATTGCTTATTTGTGTTCGTTTTATGTGATTTTTTTATAATCTGGGAGTGATAATTTAAGCGGAATGGCTGACGCTCTCAGCATTGCTTGACTTTAATAGTGCCTTGTGGATTTTACTGAAGAAGAATGATAATGCGTTCTGGCATAGATCCTTCGATGTCTTCCCATTTCTCTTCAGTGTTCAGTCCTTCGTTGTCATTCCTGACTTTGCTACACCCACCTTACGTGTACTGATGTGTGTGTGTGTGTGTGTGCGCGCGCGCGCGTGCGTGCGTGTGTGTGTGTGTGTGTGGTTTTTTTAAAATTATTCTGGCGGTCTCTTGTGGAAGACTATGACTCTCGAACGAGGGGGCCCTTTGTACCGGTCATGGTGCTGTAGCCAAAGGGATGGGCTGGCCTTTGGGGACCTTCCTCAACGCCAGCTGTGTCCTCAAATCCCCTTGGCCGAGAGAGTAGGGATGTACCCTGGGCAAGGCATCTCCACTATAAACAAATTATCGTCCAGCCCGCCAGAATAGCATCTGCCTCCTCTGTCATCTGGCATTGTCGGAAACAAGACTGGCATACAAAAAAATGCTGTGGGGGGGAAAGGTTTCCATTTTAAGCTTGTCATAGTGGACATTAAAAAGAATTTGGCACGTGAACTAATTGATCAAAAATAGTACGCAATACAAGCGTCATAAACTTGCATTTTGCTTTTGCTGTCGTCGACGTATTGTACTGGATGTGCAAAATAATAATAATAATTAATAATGCTTATATAGCGCATAATCTTGCAAAGCAACTCAATGCGCTTTTCACTCACCATTCGTACAAACATTTCTAACAAACTGGCCCACGCATCCTCACCATACATCTCTATGAAAATGAATACATTAGAGAATGGTGGAAACTTGTTTTTCTGTGCTCTCTAACGATGCCTTTTTTTAATCCTTACTTTTTAAATAGTTATTTTGTCTAAAATCTGCCTAGAAATCTTGTCTGTTTGAAAACGACCGTTAAAGTATGATTTCGTCTTTCTGCGCATTTGTAATTTCCGATATCGGGAAAAACAAATTATTTATAACCCTACAAAATTATGATTTGTGTACATTGCATGTTTCTTAGGCTTACATGTTTTTGGGGTGGTTTTTTTTTGGGGTAGCCTTTTGGTGGTGGTAGGGGGGGGGGGGGGCTGGGGGGAGGAGGGGGGGTACGATTGTTTTTCCGTCTTGTTTTATTTATCCGGCGACTAGGAATGGAATTTTTGAAGATCCACTTTTCTGGTTTTGAAATGATAGTCAAATTAATTTCGATTCGATCGTGTGTTTGGGTTTTTCTTTCTTTCTTTCTTTTTTACCAATCTCTAGCTTTACGGTTACATATTTGCCTTGTGGTTTAACCCTTTCACCGCCAAAGTCGCATTTTAGCACCACAGTGATTTAACACCTATATCACTAAAAGGCATCAAATTGAGGTCTATTATCCAAAGACCCTATTGTCTTAGTTTTGGGGAAGTAAGGGTAGACCTTATTTTATGTATGTCACAGAAGAATCCCCAATACTGCAGATGGATTTTGTTCTCTACCCAGGTAAATTTAATGGACATTTTTGGCTGAAATATGGCTGGCGGTGAAAGGGTTAATACAATGTGATTTTGGTGTTGGTACACTTTATCGTCTCTATATTTTCGATAAAGAGTGACGCTCATGATATGAAGTCAAATGCATCCGCGCCACAGGCTTGTGTGCTTGTGGATGTTTGATGCATCTGTGTTCGCTATTTTGTATTTTCTTTTACTCTGTGTGTGTGCATGTGTGTGTGTGTGTACGTGTGCGCGCGTGTGTGTGTACGTGTGTGCGCGCGCGTGTGTGTATATGAGCATGTCTTTCAGTTATGATTCGTATGCATACGCATTTTTTCTATGCGTGTTTCTAGAGCTTTGTGTGATTGTTTCAGATGTCTGGGTGTCAATTGTGTACATTTTGTTTGTGTTTCCTTTGCTGGGGCAAGAAAGTGTATATATTTAGAGCAAGGGTTTATTGTTCACACACTTAATTGTATATTGTCTTGGGGGGAAATGGAGTGTGTGTGCGTGTGCGTGCGTGTGTGTGTGGAGGGGGAAGGGTAACGCCCGTATTATTGACAATATTCTCGAGAGAAAAAATTGATTTTTTTTTTAAAAAACAATCGAGTCAAGTGTTTTCGGTTCGCTATGGTTCAATACATGTTACTATTTTTCGTTCTTTGCCCATGTCAGGAGTAATATGCAAGTCCTATTACTATTACTAGTGTCAATGTATATTACCATGGGAAAAAGCGAAAAATGACAACCTGTATTGTAACCATTAGAGGGTTTTGTATACATACTTCGCCGGGGGGATACCGGGGGGGGGTCTTTGGTAAAATAGTTCCCCCACCTTCTGGACGTTCTGTGCTTAAAGCTTCCCCTAATCTGCCTCTGTGACTCTGCCTTTTACCTTTGCTTTCTATTATCTGCTACCTTTCTGACTTAACGGCCCATTCTCCTGCCTTTTGTCATAAAAAGATCTTCCACTTCCAAATATTATTTCTCCTTTGAGCTCCTCCCAAATCGGAATATGTCGGCTGTGCGCAGCGGGGAGACGAGTGAAAACTGAAAACCAGACACACCTTACCCATTTAATGGCCATATGGCCTGGGAACGCAGAAGTAGTATATATACATTGAGTAGTTTGAAGATATTTTTCTGCTTTGGTTTGGTTTGGTTTCTGGGTGTTTGTTTCCTTTTTGTTTTGTGGGGGTTAGCTTTTTGTGGTCCGTGCAATACTTTTGTCTAATTAGCTTGATTTTGGGGGGTCGCTATAATAATATCTGGTCCATGCTAAGTTTGGGAAGTTGTAAGATTAAAAGTTGAAAAAAAGTTTCTGGCGGAGACAAGTGGGTTTTTTTCTGTTTTAAGTAATATATCACACAATACGTTATGTTCCTGATATCACTGAATATTACATTTAAGTCAACAATGTAATGATAGCATTTGATGTTTTAAATGCAATGCATTGTCCATCAATAGTCGTAAAGACCCACTGGATTAAGTCCCTTGTTTTTTTCTGGGTCGGTGTGGCCCACATACAGACGTAACGCATATACGATCGAGGCTGCTCTTCAAAGTGATGTCTCGTTTTCGTGCATGAGGAAATTTGTATGGGAGCCACACTGGGTCAAAATAAGATTTCTTACCAGCGAGAGAAAGAAACACGTGAAACCCGTGATTTTCACTCACGGATCTGGTGGGTCTTCAAGGCCGTGTACACACATAAGCGGATATCCCGTGCGCAATCCATGAATAAGTGAAACAAAGAAGGGAAAAGATTTGCGCATGTGTCCGAATTTCCCCTATATGGGTAAACTGTTATCCTTCTTTCTTCCACTTATTTAGGGTTTTCCGTACGGAACTTACGCATCTAATGTGAACCCGGCCTAACACACGGGCCTCAGGGCGTATGCACATTATACCCGGAAACGCATGCGCATACTTCATCCGCAATTCGCAAATAAAGTAATTAGATCTGCAATCCGTAAGTTCCGTACGGAAACCCCGCACACTTATATAAGAAATAAGCGGAAGGGATGTACCTTTGATGGGGCTTTATATTATTAATATTCTTGTTGCCCCTATCTCGTCATTGCATTAATTTGTAACATTCGAGAATAAAAACGCTATTTAAACCAAGCGGATTGGGTTCTTACTGTTTGTTTGTTTTTTTTGGGTTTTCGATTGTCTTTGTATTACATTAATATATAAAACATATTTGAAAATAAAGATGGCGCTTCATTACTCTGCTTGGCCGTCCGTCACTGTTATTGTCTGTGCACTTTTTTTCTTTAAGATAGGGCTTTATATAAGTTTTCTTGTTGCCCTATCTAATGATCATTGTTGATTTTCATTTGTGACTTTGAGACATAAAATGCTATTTAAGCCAAGCGGATGGGATTACGGATGAGATTCCGCGTGTAATTGGCACATTCTTTCATATATCTTCTAGGTTTTGTGGTGTGTGTGGTGTGGTGTGGTGGTTTGTGTGTGTGTGTGTGTGTGGATTGCGCATAGGTTTCCACGCGGAACTTGCGCGTATTTTATCTGAGCACAGCCAAAGAAAGACAGAAATATGTGGATGAGTTTTCGCGCGTACTTTGCACACTTCTTCATATTTCTTACTTCCATAGGTTTTTTTAATTACGAACGGGCTTCCGTGAGTTATCTGCGTGTGTGTGTGTGTACACGGCCTTGTAATGGTGAAATTGTGGAACAGGGATTAAAACAAAATCAAACAAACAAATTGTTGGTAGCCCCTACACAAATAGTTAGTTTGCAATTCATTATGTTTAACCTTTTTATTATTTGTATTGCCTTTATACTGTTGTAAAGCGCGATGTGCCCAATGTGGGGTATCGCGCTATATAAGTTATTATTAAATAAATGATTTAATGAAGCTGAAAATTGGAGGAAATTGAAGGCGGGAGGCCATACAAAAAATTACTGATAACAAATGTGTTCATTGACATTATATTGTGATCAAGGTTTACACTGTGCTGTGATGTTTGCCATTTAATATGATTGCTCGAGTTTGGGTTTTTTAATTTTTTAATTACTTGATCCAAAAATGTTATGTTCCATTTTTGTTTGACAATATTCTTATGTCGTTCATTTTATGACATTTTCTCCACATCTTTCTCTGTCTTTCTCTCTCTCTCTCTCTCTCTCTCTCTCTCTCTCTCTCTCTCTCTCTCTCTCTCTCTCTCTCTCTCTCTCTCTCTCTCTCTCTCTCTCTCTCTCTCTCTCTCTCTCTCTCTCTCTCTCTCTCTCTCTCTCTCTCTCTCTCTCTCTCTCTCTCTCTCTCTCTCTCTCTAGCCAATGTTAATAAAATTGCTTCTGAAAACTCCCTCCTTCCCTCCCTTCCTCTCCCCTCTCTCTCCCTCTTTTTGAGCCTCTCTGCGAGTTGTGTGTCTCAGTGTGTGTGTGTGCGTGCATGCGTGCGCACGAGTTCTTATATCAACGTAGGAAGATAATAAAATGCTGTAAATGAGGTAGAATTCGTTTAACGAGCACACTCGTGTTGTGACTATAAAAAAACAAAAAAACCGCCAACAAAGAGTTTAGATCATCTTCTAAGACAGTGCGAGATAAAGCTAATTGGCAAATGTGGGAACCTTGGTTATAATGAACTAGCTAGTTAGGTACAGAAACATGAGAAAGAAAGAAATAAGCGTATGTTTGAGAGAGCTCGTTGATTCAAATAACTATAAACGAGAGAGAGACGGAGTGAAAATCAGCAAAACAGAAAAGTCTAGGATTTATATCAATTAATAACTTTCAAAACTTTGGGGTGAGATTTTTTTTTTATTGAAATTTTTTTGTCATGCCATTTGCATAAACATAATACACAAACAAACAATACATAACTGAAAATGAAATATAAATAATCGCTCACATAAAAGTTTCCTTTCTTATATTATCATAATAATTTTGTTGAAAATACATAGAAAAAGACAAAAAAATAAAAAGCATACGTAAGCATAACACCATTGCACAAGTTTGCACACACATACGCACACAAACACAGAGAGAGGGGTGAGATATTCATATTCTTTGTTGTTAATAAATGTGTATTGTTTTTGTTTTTCTGGCTGCAATTTCTCTGTTATGAGATAGTAAAGATGATTTGGATTTGGAGATTCTTAAAAGAAAAGTGGATCCCCGAGCGGCAAACATGTCCCTTGCCCGCTACGCCCCCTACCTGCCCCCCCCCCCCTCCCTACCCCCCCCCCCCCCCCCCCCCCCCCCCCCCCCCCCCCCCCCCCCCCCCCCCCCCCCCCCCCCCCCCCCCCCCCCCCACCCCCCCCCCCCCCCCCCCCCCCCCCCCCTTCACATCTTAAGCCCCGTCCTGCTTGCGCCCTTTGGGTGATACACCTAATTTCACTTAAAAAAATCGTGATTACTTGCTTAGCCGGACCACTTTTTCCGAGGCTGCTACGCACTGTATTTGGGCATATGGCGCATCTGCGCTCCAGAGACGAGAAACTGAGCAATCTCGAAGAAAGAAAAAAAACTAACAAAAAAGTGAGCAATTGCCCCCCAATTTTTTTGTTATAAATATGGCGCGCGCGCGCGCGCGCACACGCACACCACCCTCCTCTCGCACTTATCAGTAGGACGACTCACAACGTCACTGTTTATTAACAACAAAATCAGTACTGGAAAAAAGGACTTGGAAACCGGAACAGTCCAGCCCACCAGAGACTCTGACCCCACCCTCTATCAAGGGTGTCCACATTGATTTCCTTGCACTCTCAGGGGCTGGTCCGCAGTCGGTTCTTGACTTGCTGTCATCAGTTGTTTGTTTTTTAAAATTATATTCCGTATGAAAATCTTTATGCTACACGAAGAAACCACCCAGTCTGCCATTTTCTCGCACTGATTTTCTCCTTCCTTATATTTGACCCCCTTACCAGCCCGGCCCTTTCTTCCTTTCACATGTCGCCCCCCTCCCCCCATAAAAGCAGTTCACACAATATTGGTAATAATTATTGTTTCCTTGTTTTCCAATTCTCGGGCCAAAAGAGTAATGAAACCTGTCCCGATGGGATGACACGGGTTCTTTCCCCTATAGTAAAAAAAAAACAAATTCGACAGAGACAGAACATAGGCTTGTGGATGGGTACGTTACTCTTTAGTGAATACTGAAAATAAGAAAGTATTCCGTACAGTCGTTTTCGATTTATTCAAGATTAAAGTGTTGCCCAAATTTGCCATATTTTGGCCAATCTCTTTCAAATTGGACATGTAGCATAGTCCTTCAATGTTCATGCAAATTTCAATGAAATCGGACGAAAAATATTTTTTTAAATCCATAAATGGGAATAAGTGAAAGTGACAACAAATTTACATAAATTTTAATAACTTCCAAACTATTAAACATATCACCAAACTCCTTTCCCACCTGGGCCAAGTTAAGGTCTTCCATACACAGTATATCTAGTTTTGTGACATCACTTCCGGTTTTGGCTACTCCGTGAACCAAATAAAAGCTGCAGGTTGCTAGCTGGAGCATTTCCGGTTCGGTTGTATAAAGGGAATGTGGGAAATCTATTTTTAAGTAAATGTTGAAAATATGAACGAATTCCATTCAGCCGTTTTCGAAATATTCAAGATTGAAATTTCGCTGTTTTTCGGCCATATTTTGCAAACAATTCGGCGAAATCAATTTAATATTTCACATTTCACATACCCATACGGTCCTGCAACTTTTCTGAACATTTCAGCCAACTCGGACAAAAACGGGGAAGAAAAAGAGAGAGAAAAAAGAATTTATACAAATGCTCCCTAAAGGAGAGAATTCTAATATCGACCGTGTTTTTTTTAATATTATGACACCATCTATCTTAATGATTGGGTATTACAAAAAGCTAACAACTCAAATTAAATTTCCATCTTCTCTCGGAAGAACAGAAAAATCGTCCACAATTATTTTCTGTCAGTATTTTTTTAACTCAAACGAACACAGAAAAGGATGAAGAAAAAAGGCCATAGACAGGGAGAGAGGAGAAGGGGAGAATTGGCAGAGAAAGGAAAGAAGACGGACGGACAAAACGGAGATAGACATAGGGAGACAAAATAACAAGAAGGGCGAAGGGACCCAGGCAGACAGTGAAGAGAACGTTTCACGAATAATGAAACGGCACAAAACTCATCTTCTAGATATGTTCAGCAGCTTCTCTGGAAACACCGAACTGCAGAGGAAAGAAAACAGACAGAAAGGAAAGCGAGGGGGGGGGGGGGGGGGGGGGGGGGGGACAGAAAACTCATTTCCAAGTTATGTTCTGTGGAGTGATCAGAAAGCAGTGAAGTTCACATTAGTTTTGGTCATCATTCACAGGCCTCTAGTGACGAGACATAAAATCGCATCTTCAAGCATGAAAAGGCGCCGATAAACACGCATATACACACGCACCCATGCATGAACTCGAAAGCACATGTGCGCAATACACACACGCGCGCGCGCGAGAACGCAAGTATGCACGCACGCACTTACGCATACACACAATTGTCTAAATCATTTTTAGTGGAAGGACCTTAAACTGAAGAACAACATACACACACACATTTCCTTTCTTTGGTTTTCTTTCACACAGCTTTTTCATAGGCAGTAGGCCTAAGATTTAGCCAGGTGTGAATGCTAAAAAGAACCCATAGTAACGTCGTTCACACAATCGGGATATTTTAGGGGAGGGGAGTGAATTGCGATTTCTGATCAGATGGATCCTGCGTTTTGTCGACAATTATCCGCTGAATTACAGTTCAGTCTGTGTGTGTGTTTCTCTTTCCTCGAACTGTGCCTGTAATAGTGCGCAGGGCTTCTAAGCTCTTTTTTTTTGGTTCTTACATGTTTCAGGACATTCCACCTTAATTTTCTCCTACCTATCTAGCACCTGCATGTAATAAAATTGTGGAAGCGACTCTGGAATCTGATGACCGTCTGCTTGAGTTCATGCCCTCATTTTGGCCCTGTCAATCATATTTCTACAGAGTAGTAATGAACAGATAATACATTATGGTCGTCTCTTTGGTTTTCGCTTTCTTTTAAAAGGGGGCTTTTTGGGGTAGTGGGAAAGATCAACGATTCGTTTATTCGAAATGAGGTTTTCATATGCTTAATCCTTGAAAATGATCGATATGAATATATTTGTATATGTGTGTGTGGTTACAACCTTGTTTGGGTGGGGTTTTTTTTTTATTGAGCCTACCCCCCCCCCCCCCCTCTCTCTCTCTCTCTCTCTCTCTCTCTCTTTCCTTGAGAAAAGAATGTATGAATGCAGGTTGAGCGTCCATAACAATCCATGATGTAAATTGTTTGTTTATTATAATTTTGTGAACTCTATTGTTATAGACTGGAGGCCTAACAATTAAACATTTATTTGACTCTCTCTCTCTCTCTCTCTCTCTCTCTCTCTCTCTCGTTCTGTGCATCTGCTTGTCTGTCTGCATCCAGTGTGTGTGTGTGTGCGCGCGATTGTGTGCGTGAGCGCAAGCGCGCATTCTTTCCCTACCAAAAAAACACCCAGTTTTCCCATTTAATTTCAAGGACAAACTGGAAGACTAGGCTAGGCCCAAAATCTTAATATTTAATATAACTTGTTTTAATCTTGATTCCTTTTCTGTCTACAGTGTCGGTGAGTAGACTCAATGTCCACCCCTCAGGGGGCCAGTGGCAAGACCTTGAATGAAAGGTGGCTTTAACGTCCGCTCAGCTGCAAAAAGTACACGTGAAAAGAAAAAAAGAAAGAGAGAGAGAACAGTGTTATCATGTGTTTTGTATAAGTGAAGAGGGAGAACAGGAAAAAAGGGGGGAAAAGTGTGTTGTCATTGAAAGAGTAGGCCTATTGAGTGTGCGTTGTTTCAGAATAGAAATTAAAGTGTTATAATTGACAAAAAAGAGTACACGCGAGACAAACCATCAACCACTACCATTCACCGCTTGGGGCAGATCCTGGAGGTACTGCAGGACCAGGTCTCTGTTTGAGCTTGTATCGCGTGTGAGTGGCATTTGTCCTCTAAAGGCTTTTATCGCTGGTTGGCATTATTAACCTATAGAAAGGGCCAATAATAAATGAGAGTTGTACTATATATGATATCCTACAGTATCGGAATATCACGGTACAGCTTGGTCTCTCGTGGGAAACTAGGGGGACATTTGCACTGGTTTTAGTGCTGCAGCCAATAAGATCAGTTATGCCTTTGGGGACCTTCCCCAACGCAAAGCTTGTCCTCGGGATCCCTTTGGGCCGAGAGAGTGGGGCTGTACCCTGGACAAGGCTTCTCCGCTGTAAACAAAATTGTAGTCCAGCCCGCTGGAATAGCAGCTATCTGGCAGTCATTGTCGGAAACGACAGACAAGCAACAACTTTGTGTAACCTTTCCAATATACAAGTCGGTGAGCTATGAAGTGGTTCTTTCTGTCCAGTCTCTGTCAACGGGTGTTTCATTAAAGTTGGGTGTTTTATTTGCCTCATAGCCTGAAGGTATCGGCCACTGCAACGACCACCTTTTGCAAGAGTGAATGCCCTTGGTGGGTGTGGGGAAGATGCTTGAGTACTGACCAAACAAGGGAATAACTCTCGCCAATAACCCTATTTGAGGCCACTGAATGGCTGCCTTTTGCAAGAGCGAATGCCCTTTTGGATACTGACCAATAAGGGATTAACTCTTGCCAATAACCCTTTTTGAGGCCACTGAATGGCTGCCTTTTGCAAGAGTGGATGCCCTTTTGGATGCTGACCAACAAGGGCTTGACTCTTGCCCCCAAATTACGTTGATAGCCCTAGTTGCAGTGGCCAATGCAGCGTTTGATTGAATCACCCATCTCTGCCACGCTACATTGTTTCAAACGAAGTGGTGTGGAATGGATGTGTCTGGTAGGGAATCTGTAATGACCTGGAGAGTAAGGCCGTGTACACACATAAGCGGATATCCCATGGGGAAACCTGCGCGCAATCCATAAATAAGTGAAACAAAGAGGGGAAAAGGTTTGCGCAAGTGTCCGAATTTCCCCTATATGCGTAAATTTTTATCCTTCTTTCTTCCACTTATTTAGGGTTTTCCGTATACGGAACTTACGTGTCTAATGTGAACCCGGCTTTAGAAGTGGTGTAGGGGGGGGGGGGGGGGTGGGTGTGCGCGTGTGTATGTGTGATGCGTGCGTGCGTGCGTGTATTTTGTATTTGGTATATTCTAGTCGCATAGACTTATCTCTGTGAAATTCGGGTTGCCGCTCTCCTCTGGAGAGCGCATCGCCGCAAGTGCAGCGCTTACCTTTGTTTAGCGGGGGCGGGGGGGGGGGGGGGGGGGAAACCTAGCTATCAATGTGGTGCGTGGAAGCGTGTGTGTGCGTGTGTGTGTCCGTGTGAGAGAACGACAGAGGGGATTGAAAAGTTTAAAAATAGTAAAGTTATGCATCTCTCTCTCTCTCTCTCCCCCCCCCTCTCTCTCTCCCCTCTCTCTCTCTCTCTCTCTCTCCTATCTCTCTCTCTCTCTCTCTCTCTCTCTCCCTATCTCTCTCTCTCTCTCTCTCCCTCTCTCTCTCTCTCTCTCTCTCTCTCTCTCTCTCTCTCTCTCTCTCTCTCTCTCTCTCTCTCTCGTGAGTGTGTGTGTATGTGCGTGTGTGTCTGTTCATATTGAACACTATGTGCTGCTGTTGTGTATGTTTTGTGTTAGTGTTTTCTTGTCATGATAGGGGCTCTTGGCTTAAATCATTGAACCATTTCCGAGTTCTCCCTCTCTCTCTCTCTCTCCCTCTCCCCCCCCCCCCTCTCTCTCTCTCCCCTATCTCTCTCTCTCTCTCTCTCTCTCTCTCTCTCGCTCGCTCGCTCGCTCGCTCTTTCCAACTATCTGTCTCTCTGCATGCATGGCTTTGCGTTTGCATGTGAATATGTATTCGCGCGTACGTGTGCGTGTGCATGTACAGATTAACCCATACAAATGCACCCAGTTTTGTTTTTTTGTAATCCCGGTTCTAACAGTTGCTGGTATTTAATATTTCCTAGTCACAGACTGATCTCTGTGAAATTCGGGCCGCTCCATCCTGGAGAGCGTGTCGCCGACAGTTCAGCACCACCCATTATTTTCTACGGGGTAGTGAGGCGGACTTGGGTGTAGAGTGGCACAGAGGTAACGCGTTCGTCTCGTGTCAAGTAAATCCGAGTTCGAACCTGGGTACAGGGGATTTTTCCTCTCGCTCTGCACTAGGCCTTACGGTCTGAACGTGGAGTCTTTCGGATGAGACTATAAACCCAGGTCCCGTGTGCCCATGCACTTAGCACACGTTAATCCCAGTGGCAACGAAAAATTTGTCATTTGGTCAAAATTTACCCCCCTCCCTTTCCTTCCTCATCTGTCAGAAAGAGAGAGAGAGAGTGAAAGAAAGAAAGAAAGAAAGAACAAAATGCATGTGACATTAGAGATGTTAAGAAAGAAAGAAAGAGAGATAGAGAGAGTGAAAGAAAGAACAGAAAGAAAGAAACAGAATGCATGTGACATTAGAGAAAGAACAGAGAAAGAACAGAATGAAGAAAGAAAGAAAAAGTGAGAAGAGTGAAAGAAAGATGCATGTGACATTACATTAGAGATGTTAAGAAAGAAAGAGTGAGAGTGAAAGAAAGAAAGAACAGAATGCATGTGACATTAGAGATGTTGCGAAAGAAAGAGAGAGAGTGAAAGAAAGAAAGAACAGAAAGCATGTGACATTAGAGATGTTGCGAAAGAAAGAGAGAGAGTGAAAGAAAGAAAGAACAGAATGCATGTGACATTAGAGATGTTAAGAAAGAAAGAAAGAAAGAGAGTGACATTAGAGAGAAAGAGTGAGAGTGAAAGAAAGAAAGAACAGAATGCATGTGACATTAGAGATGTTAAGAAAGAAAGAGAGAGAGTGAAAGAAAGAAAGAACAGACTGCATGTGACATTAGAGATGTTGCGAAAGAAACTGAGAGTGAAAGAAAGAAAGAACAGAATGTGAGAATGCATGTGACATTAGAGATGTTGCGAAAGAAAGAGAAAGAGAGAGAGTGAAAGAAAGAAAGAACAGAATGCATGTGACATTAGAGATGTTGCGAGCGAGAAAGAAAAAGAAAAGAAAAAATGCAAGAGATGTTGCTATGCATAGTAGAAGAAGAAGATTGATTGATTGATTGATTGACTGACTGGTTATTTGGGTTAAAAAAAAATAGGCACAATGAAGGCCTTGTTATATGTCAGAAGAAGAAGAACAACAACAACAACAACGACGACGTCATTGAGAATGAAAAAGAAGATGATGATGATGACGACGAAGAAGAACAAGAACAAAAAAGAACAAGTTCAAGAAGAAAAACGAGAAAAAGAAGAAATGGGAGCAAGAAGTAACAAAATAATGTCTCGAAAGCAAAAACCAAAAATAAAACCCAAAAAAGTGAAAACCTTTCTCCTACGTTGAAGCGAAAGTTCATTTTCCCTCGAGTCTTCAATTAGCAGTAGTGGAGGGTTTTGCAAACTCACGACACGCACAAATTGGGTGGAGTGGTTTGGTTCGGCCATCAACAAGTTTTAAACTTGGTGATTTAATTAAGCAACAAGTTTTAACTTAGTTGTGTAATTAGTCCCTGGGGCCCAGTAAATTGTCAGGTTTTGTTTTTACATTTGGGGAATGGTGGGGCTTTTCCCCGGAAATATTAGTTCTGAACATCTTTGCTTAATTGTGTGTGTGTGTGTGTGCTTTCTTTTTTGTGGCTATTTCAGTTTTATGGTTGGACTAGGCAAAGGTGTGTGTGTTCGTGCGTGCGTGATTGTGTGTGTGTGTGAGTTTGTGTGTGTGTGCTTATATATGTATGTGTGTGTGTGTACCTGTGTTTGTGTGCGTATGTGTGTGTGTGCGTCTGTGTTGAAATGTGTGTGTGTCGGTGTGTGTGTGTCTGTTTCTGTCTCTCTGTGTGTTTGAATATATGCCAGTCTATCTGAGTTCCAGACAGCAGACGCCGCAGCGGCTATTCTGAATATCTGGGCTGTGTGTGTGTGTGTGTGTGGAGGGAGAGAGAGAGACAGACAGACAGAAACAGAGACAGATAAGTATAGGAGAGTCAGAGGCAGACAACAACAAAAATCACAATGGATGGACTCGTTAAAGGACGCCGCCTGATAGTGACAGAGAGAGGCAGACAGACAGACAAAGACAGAGACAGAGAGGTGTTAAGAGAGTCAGAGGCAGACAACAAAAATCACAATGGATGGACTCATTAAGGGACGCCTCCTGATAGTGACGATGGATCCGTTGTTTTGGGGTTTGCTTTGAATTTCCTAACTTCAGCACTAATTAGTGTGACCCGTGTCAGCTTTTGTCTAAAGGCAAGAAGGTCAAACAAAGGGTTTTTTCAAATAAATACATTGTTCAGTGAGTCTAACTGATCTCCGCAGATATAGTGAGGGGATGGAGCATTCGAATTGATGCTGTTACATCAGCTATGTCATCCACGTTAGGTTTGAAATCGAGTCTTGCCCACACTCACAAACACACACACACGCGCGCGCGCACGCGCACACACACACACACACACACCATGATCTATTATTAACATCTTCCTTTCTGTCTCTCTTTATTTCTCTTTATCTAGCTCTCCTTCTCTCTTCGTCTCACTCTGTCTTAAGCTTACATCTGTCTACATCTCTCTTTCTCTTTTTCCTCTGCCTCTCTCTCTCTCTCCCTCTCTCCCTCTCTCTCTCACCCCTCCCCCACTCTGTCTCTCTCTCTCTCTCTCTCTCTCTCTCTCTCTCTC
The DNA here is from genome assembly GCA_017654935.2 of Phymorhynchus buccinoides. NCBI lineage: Eukaryota > Metazoa > Mollusca > Gastropoda > Neogastropoda > Raphitomidae > Phymorhynchus > Phymorhynchus buccinoides. The sequence continues at coordinate 3,963,150 of CM065695.1, read as the reverse complement.
TCTCTCTCTCTCTCTCTCTCTCTCTCTCTCACACACACACACACACAAAAACATAAACTCTCATAAATAGCCTACACTACAACCCACCCTCACAAAAATCTACACATTGACAAGATCCAAGATAGGGTCTCCTCTTTAGCATAGAAAAAGAACCAGACAGTGCACACATACAGCACAGCTGTTTCGGGAGGCACATTTAGTTTATCTATTTTTTCAGAAGTTGTTTCAAGCCAACTTTAGTTTACCATAAGTTGCTTTTCATAAATTACAATCACGAATATGTTGTAGTATGTGACTAAATTACTTATATTCAGTGGATATTGCTAGATGTTCACTCATGGGCAATTTTATTTATGTTTGTGCATTATTCAAGAACATTTTCTACTGAATATGTTGTATGATATTGCTCAACAAATAAGTTTTTACCATAAATCTGATGGAAGAAATATATTAAAAATACAAGGGCGTCGCCGAGCGGCAGACATGTCCGTCACCAGCAATGCCACGCACTTGCGACACCCCGTAGAGTGTCACATCCTGACACAAAATTGGAAGGGATTCTGTCTTCTAGTTCACGAGATACAGCTTGAAGAAGAAACATATAGCGCAAAGAAGGAAATTTCGGTTTTCAAGGTCACACTTCAAGGTCAAGGTCAGCATGGTGATAATTTATGCTCGGATGTTTTCTTCTCTAGGGTATACAGTACCACACACAATCTGAAGCGCTTCTGTCAAGTATCAATGTGGAAAATATGGCTTAAAACCCAATGTGTAGACCCCTACCACTTTCAAGGCCTACGGATCGCCCGGACCGTGACCTTGACCTTGATCAGTATGCCACCATCAGAACGGACATAAGCCAAAGCACCTTCATGCCAAATTTGAAGACTCTAATACTAACGGTGTGGGAGTTATGGCCCCTGAAAGATTTTCGGTTTTCAAGGTCGTACGCCAAGGTCAAGGTCACGACGGCAATATGGTTTGCGCGGATGCCTTCCTCTCATAGTGACACACCAGCACACACAATTTGACGTGATTCTGTCAACCCGTTCGAAAGATATCCTTGGGACAGACAGAAGGAGAAAAAAATGACCCTCCGATTTTCAGGCTCCAGCGATCTTTTTGACCTTGACCTTGATCGGTATGCCATCATCAGAACGGGCATAAGCCAAACCACCTTCATACCAAGTTTCAACATCCTATGTTGATCGGTGCCCGAGATATGGCTAAAAATATATTTTCGGTTTTCAAGGTCGTACGTCAAGGTCAAGGTCATGACGGCAAAATGGTTTGCGCCGATCTCTTCCTATTAAGGAGGCACACCTTCACACAAAATTTGACGCGATTCGGTCAAGCGGTTCGGGAGATATCCTTGGGACAGACAGAAAAGAAAAAGAAAAAAATACGAACCAGCCCATCGCAATAGTCCGTCTTGGTGACGGACTAACAATGAAGAACATACAGCCCAAACATTGTTACAAGCAAAAGCTTGGTGCAGTTTTTATCTAAGATTTCTAAATTCAGTCTTTTAACTAAATAACTTCATTTTGTATGGGGTGGAACAGCTGTGACAGAGAGAGAGAGACACACACACACACACACACACACACACACACACACACACACACACACACACACACACAGATACACACACACACACACACACACACACACACACACACACACACACACACACACACACACATCGTGGGTAGTAAACAAGACAGTTTGTGTTTGTTGTATGAAAAACGTGTAGTTCGAAAAGCCAGGGAGATCGCTAATGATCCAAGTCACGTTCTGTCGCATTGCTATGAACTATTGCCATCTGATAGACGGTTCCGCACTATTCGTTGTAGAACAATTAGAAATTCAGCTAGTTTTGTCCCTAAGTCAGTCGAACTTCTGAACAAGATCTCTGCTATGACCAAATAATGAGGAATTATATATTAGCTTAGGCCTAGAGGTATATCTGGTCAATCTGTACAGTAGTGTATGTATGTGTGTGTATGTGAGTGTGTGAGCGTGCGTGCGTGCGTGCGTGTATGTATGTCTGCCCGTATGTCTCTATGCCTGTGTGTGCGTGAGAGAGAGAGAGAGAGAGAGAGACACACACACACACACACACACACACACACACACACAGAGAAGAGGGAGGTGCATGAAATGTTGGGAACGGGAAGGGACCCAAAATATGTGAAAGCTTGGGGTGACTTGGAGAGGGTGGGGGTTTGGGGTAGGGTGGGGGTGAACAAATGTGTGCTTGTGTGTTTTTTGGTTCTGTGGGTTGTGTGTGCACGCATGTGTGTGTGTGTCTGTGTGTTTGTCTGTCTGCGTGCGTACGTTGTGTGTGAGGGTGTTTCTGTATGTGTTGGTGTATGTGGTCAGTCCGTGCGGCTCAGTTGATGTGTGCTTACTGAATGGGGGGTGAACGAGTCGGTGTTGTTAAACGTGTGTGTGTGTGTATGTGTGTTAGAGAGAGAGAGAGAGAGAGAGAGTTGCTTTGTATGTATGCGTTGTTGCTGGTTGGTGTCATTCTTGAATGCTGTTTTTGTTGTCTATTTGTTGATGGAAAATTTATTGTAAAGCGCTTTGGGCTCATCTGAGGTAAAGCGCTATATAAATGTACAGTTATTATTATTATTATTATTATTATTATTATTACCTAAAAGCAAATGGAACAAGAAATTAATGACATCCTTCTTCCCCCATAAGCACACACACACACACACACACACACACACACACACACACACACACACACACACACACACACACACACACACACACACACACACACACACACACACACACACACACACACACACACACACACACACACACACACACACACACACACACACACACACACACACACACACACACACACACACACACACACACACACACACACACACTTGCCGCCATTGTTCCTTCACAGGATGGGGAATGCTGCAGGCAGGGCCACCAGACCAACCAGTTCACAGGCCACTATTCAACAGGCGCACCGCTGTGGGCAGATAAGACCGCCTCAGCCTATCGGTCCTGGCACTAAAACTGACCAGCCTTCCTGATCTTGAAGACACATGGGCCTGCAACACTTCACACAGAGGGTGACTGGGGTCACCCTGGATGGCCCTCAACCGCCTGAGTGCTCTCCGCTCGAACAGCTCCTGCAGGCCATCCACAGGCCTGCCGATCAGCCTGCCATCTGTCTTGACGATTTTCGACAGCCTGGCCCTGTCGAGTTCTTTGAGGCTGCCGAAGGAGCTGAGGAAGTTGAAGGTAAGCACCGACTCCACTGTAGCTCGATAGAAGAGCTCCAGCAGGCCTCGGGCCCACCCCAAACTTGTTGAGCTTCCTCAGGAAGAAGAGGCGCTGGTTTCCCCTCTTGAGCAGGGCCTGGGAGTTGGCGGACCAGTCAAGCCTGCTGTCGATGATAGATCCCAGGTACTTGTACTGGTGCACCATCTCCCCCCCCCCCCTCCCCCCCCCCCCCCCCCCCCCTCCTCTCTCTCTCTCTCTCTCTCTCTCTCTCTCAGGGCTGGGTGTAAAAAAGTATGCATACTTATCTCTTTACCCTGTATAAATTATAAAAAATAAAATAAAAATTCGTTCTCTCTCTCTCTCTCTCTCTCTCTCTCTCTCTCTCTCTCTCTCTCTCTCTCTCTCTCTCTCTCTCTCTCACCCACTCTCTCTCTCTCACCCACTCTCTCTCATTACACTACACACACCCTCTAACACGCACATACAACTGCACCCATATGTACACGCACGCTTCCACATAGTTTGAGAACACCACTTGCATACTTATGGACTGTACACACCCCTCACTCCCCAACATACACACCCCTCCCCCAATTCCATACCATCCACCTCCACCCATCAACACAAATGAATCCAAATCATCATCGACACAAGGCATAAATAAATCAACCAATCAGTAAGTAAACAAGGGGAAGGCATCAATTAATGAATAAACAACAGACAATACAGTAAAAAAAAAAAAAAAAATACATTATTGTACATTACAATGCAAACTCAACTTAATTTGTTGACGCGACTATAAGCAATGTATATATGAAATCAATCAATTTAATCAGTTTAATTGATTTGAATACACTAAAGCATAAAACTGGCTGCCCCCCAAAAAAGTGAAAGAAAAACCTTGGGATGACTCCTTCGCGTGCCGTCAGTCACTTAATTCTGAACAAACTCCCTATGGTATAGTAGCGGCCATTCTCCTCGGCATTCAGTGTCATAAAGAAGCCTCATTTTCAGTGACTTTTCCCTCCTACTCTTGCTGTGACTTTCGGCTTACATGTACGTGCATTTCTTTGGACAACATAACGATGTGCCCTCGTCCCTATGTGTTTTACATACAGAAAAACTATATGTAATTGTTAAAACATTTGGGACTTTCCCGGTGTTGCACTGCCTCCGGGCATTGCCTCCAGGATCGTTCCCACCATCTATATAATTATCTACTAGTGTCCCATATATGTGTCTCTTCCAGACCGGAGGACGTTAAACACTTTTCCATCCCTATGTGTCCCCGATTTCGTCTCTATGTGTCCCCGATTTCGTCTCTATGTGTCCCCAATTTCATCTCTATGTGTTCCCGTCTCCCAATTTCATCTCTATGTGTCCCCAATTTCGTCTCTATGTGCTCCCGTCTCCCAATTTCGTCTCTATGTGTTCCCGTCTCCCAATTTCGTCTCTATGTGTCCCCAATTTCGTCTCTATGTGTCCCCAATTTCGTCTCTATGTGTCCCCAATTTCGTCTCTATGTGTCCCCAATTTCGTCTCTATGTGTCCCCAATTTCGTCTCTATGTGTCCCCAATTTCATATCTGTGTGTCAATTCAATTCAATCATTTTATTGTCTTCACAAAAAGCAAAGAAAATCGCTGCCTGGCATGCACATTTTATAAATAATAATAAGACACGACACAAGTAATGTTTAGGAAGACAACCAAATTTTAAACACACACACACACACACACACACACACACACACACACACACACACACACACACACACACACGCACGCGCACGCACACACACACACACACACACACACACACACACACACACACACACACACACACACACACACACACACACACACACCTCTCTCTCTCTCTCTCTCTCTCTCTCACACACACACACACACACACACACACACACACACACACACACACACACACACACACACACACACACACACACACACACACACACACACGACCTTCAGCGAGGGATGTTGAGGACAGAGGTGTCATTCAGTCAGTTCAGACCATTTTTGACCAGGCGCACTTCAGTTGGGAGGTAGGACCGCCGAAACCTGTCTGTTCCGGCGCTGAAACTAATCAGCCGCCCTAATCTTCCAGACGTCTGTCCCTGCAGCAACTCGCACAGAGGGTGACTGGGGTCACCCATGATGGCCCTCAACCGCCTGACTGCCCTCCGCTCATACAACTCCTGGAGGTTGGTGACTGGGCTGCCGATCAGCCTGCCTGAAGTCTTAACGATCTTCGACAGCCTGGCCTTGTCGTGCTCCTTGAGGCTGCCGAAGGAGCTGAGGAAGTTGAAGGTGAGCACCGATTCCACCGTTGCTCCGTAAAAGAGCTTCAGAAGTCTCGGGCCCACCCCAAACTGGTTCAACCTCCTCATGAAGTAGAGGCGTTGGTTACCCTTCTTGAGTGGGCCTGGGAGTTGGCAGACCAGTCCAACTGGCTGTCGATGACAGATCCAAGGTATTTGTACTGGTCCACCATCTCCACCTCCTCTCCTTGATGACCAGTGGAGCTGACCTGGGCGGGTTCCGTCGAAAGTCGACAACCATCTCCTTGGTCTTGGCCACGTTCAGGAGGAGATGGTTGTCGTCGCACCAGTCAACAAGTTCCCTCACGGCAGCCCTGTAAGAGTTCTCACTGGTCTTGATGAGGCCGGTCAGGGAGGTGTCGTCCGAAAACTTCACCTGGAGAGTGCCCTCAGCAGTGCAGCGGCTGTCGGCTGTGTACAGCGTAAACAGGGCCGGGGACAGCTCACACCCCTGTGGAGCTCCGGTGTTGGTGCGGACCGGAGCTGAGGCGACAGACGAGGTGGGCGTCCTGATCATCACGTGCTGAGGCCTGTCTGTGATGAAGCTGCAGAGCCATCGGATGATCAGGGGATTGACGTCCATCGCCATCAGCTTCCGCACCATCAGGTGAGACTGGATGGTGTTGAAGGCCGAGGAGAAGTCCAGGAACAGAAGCCTGGCGTAGGTCCCCGGCCGGTCCAGGTGGCCCAGCACAGAGTGGAGCACAGTGATGGTCGCGTCGTCCGTGCTCCTGTCGGGGCTGTAGGCAAACTGCAGGGGGTTCTGGAACTGGCATGTGGCCCCCAGCAGTCTGTGCAGTACCATCCGTTCCAGGCATTTGAAGGGGACAGAGGTCAGGGCCACAGGGCGGTAGTCGTTGAGGGTGGTGGTGGGGGAAGGTTTCTTGGGGACAGGGATGAGGGTGGAGGACTTCCAGATAGAGGGGATCACCCCGGAGTCCAGGGACTGCTGGAAGAGGGCTCTGAACACAGCAGCCAGGGAGCCATGGCAGTGTTTCAGCATCACCCCGGCCAGCTCATCAGGACCACAGGCATTGCGTGGGTTGACCTGACCGAACTGTCTCCTCACCTCCTCCGTCAGCACCTCCTCCCCATCGTCCCGCTGAGCCAGCTCCAGGAGAGCGCCTGAACGCTCAGTGGAGAAGTCAGCGGTGTCAAAGCGGGCGTAGAAGGTGTTGAGGTCGTTGTCCAGCGCCTGCGGGTCCTCAGTTCTCAGGGTCTTCCTGCCTGGTTTGTAGTCCGTCATGGACTGCAGACTGCTCCACACCTGCCTGGGGTTGCCGGAGGCGAAGTGGTTCTCCACTCTGTCCTTGAATCGGCCCCTGTCAGCCAACACCGTCCTCCTGGTCTCCTTCTGCAGGCGTTTCACCTCGGCCTCGTCCCCGTCCTGGAAGGCCTGCTGTCGCTGCCTGACGACGCCGGTCAGCTCTCTGGACACCCAGGGCTTGTCGTTGGGGTAGGTTTTCACCTCCTTGCTGGGCACCAGCATGTCAACACAAAAGTTGACATAGGACGTCACAATGTCCACCTGCTCCTCCAGCGAGGCACCCTCCAGCAAAACGTCCCAGTCAGTGCAGAGGAAACAGTCGTTGAGAGCTTCCGTCACCTGCCCAGTCCACTTCTTCACCCTTCGCAAGGCAGGCTTGCTGGTCTTCAGCCGCTGGCGGTACAGAGGCAGCAGGTGGACCAGGTTGTGCACCGACCGGCCCAGGCTGGGCATTGGTCGGCTCCTGTAGGCCGCAGTGATATTGCCGTAGCAGAGATCCAGGGTGGCCTCCCCACACGTCCTGCAGGTGACGTATTGCCGGTACTGTGGCAGCACTTTGTTGAGCCGGCACTGGTTGAAGTCGCCAAGGATGAGCCGGATGGATTCAGGGCACGCTGACTCTTGCTTCTGTACCACCTGCCATGCAACGTCGGCTGCATGCTTCGTATCCGCCCGGGAGTGAATGTAGACTACAGTGAGGTAGACACGGCGGAACTCCCGGGGCAGATAGAAAGGCCTAAGGGTGACAGCTAACAACTCAATGTCCTGGGACGGTATTCATGTCGAGATAGCATGAGACTTAGCATGATGCTAACTTAGAAGCTCTTCCAAAAGTCCTATTAAATCCTATAGGACATTGGAAGAGCTTCTAAGTTAGCATCATGCTAAGTCTCATGCTATCTCGACATGAATACCGTCCCTGGTTACACACCTGCTCCAGGACGGCTATGTTAGTACACCAAATTGTCCCCGTCTCTTTGTGTCCCCGTCTCTATGTGTCCCCGTCTCTGTGTGTCCCAGTCTATATGTGTCCCCGTCTCTGTGTGTCCCCCTCTCTTTGTGTCCCCGTCTGTATGTGTCCCCGTCTCTGTGTGTCCCCGTCTCCTTGTGTCCCCGTCTGTATACATAGGGGGATACATAGAGACGAAAAATGTGTCCCCAATTTCGTATCTATGTGTCCCCGTCTCTATGTGTCTCCAATTTCGTCTCTATATGTCACCGTCTCTATGTGTCCCCATTTTCGAATCTATATACTCCTCACAGAAAGTCAAGCAACAAAACTTCTCACTGCAAATCCACTTTAATCATAAATCGTAGGTATTTTTTTACTGTTGCGATTTCATCTTCAACATTTAATTAAGTAAAACTGAGTAAACCACATAACAGATTCATATCAATCTCAGGATACTGAGCAACAAAAGAAATGTGTGCCAAAAACAGGGGTGAAATAAAGCCAACTGCCAATTTCAAATTCAAAGATAGCAGAGCGCAAACAGTTCATAACGTCATTAATAGCGAGTGTGACCTCCGTGGGCATGAATGCAGGCTTGGATGTGGCATGGCATTGAGGCAATGAGTCCGTCCAGATGGATCTGTGGGATGGCTCCTCACTCCCTAACCAGGTCTGCTTCCAAGGCATCCAGTGTCTGGGGACTGGCGGGCATGCCGTAATCAGCTCACCTAAGCATGTCCCATGCCTTGTTCAATCGGGTTGAGGTCAGGGAACTGGGGTGGCCAGTCAAGATGGGCGATGTTGTGGGTGTTCAACTCGTTGCTGATGACATGAGCCCTGTGACATGGCGCGTTGTCGTCCACAAAAACAAAGCTAGCACCATGCTATTTCATCCGGGGGATCACTTGAGGTATGATTATGTCATTCAAGTCGTGTATAACGTTCACGGTGCCCCTCCAGATGACCCCTACATGGGTACGTCCTCCAGTCCAAATGCCACCCAGATCATCAGATTGCCACCTCCATAACGGGCATGCTCAACAACAGCAATGGCCAAACATCTCCCCCCAGGCCGTCTTCACACTTGCTGACGCCTCCATCATTAAAATCCAAACGCATCGTTTCACATTAAAAGCTAGCCCGTGCATTTTCAAAGGGTGACAAACACAAATTTGATTTTGTTGCTTTACTTTTTGTGAGGAGTATGTGTTTCCGTCTCTATGAATCCCCAACTTTGTCTCTATGTGTCACCGTCTCTATGTGTCCCCAATTTTGTCTCTATGTGTCCCCGTCTCTATGTGTCCCCAGTTTCGTCTCTATGTATACAGACGGGGACACAAAGAGACGGGGACACACAGAGACGGGGACACACAGAGACAGGGACACAAAGAGACGGGGACACATAGAGACGGGACACAAAGAGACGGGGACACACAGACGGGGACACACAGACGTGGACACAAAGAGACGATGACACATACAGACGGGGACACACAGAGACAGGGACACATACAGACGTGGATACACAGAGACGGGGACACAGAGAGACTGGGACACACAGATACTGGGACACAAAGAGACGTGGACTCATAGAGACTGGGACACACAGAGACGGGGACACACAGAGACTGGGACACACAGAGACGTGGACACATAGAGACGGAGACACACAGAGACGGGGACACATAGCATTGATCCGTGTTTCTCCGTGTCTTCTGCATGTAAATTAAAGACCCACAGGGGAGGTCAGCGACAACGGTGAAGGTTGTTGTTGTCATTTGTGACCCACCACCACGAAAGGGACATTAAGTCGCTGGGCTAGTTTCTCACAACAGGCTTGCAAAGTCGAAACTCTAATTTTTGGGGGTCAATTTTGAGCTATGGGTACGTTTGCGTTAAATAACATCTTACTTTTCATATTTATAAAGGATAATCTTTCGCATGGTCTCTAAATGGTCTTATAACAAGTTATAAGTGCTTTAAAACGAGTAGGTCAATGCGTTTTCTTCAGCTAGGCCAGACTTTAGACAGTGTTTTCTCAAAATGGCCGAGGTTCACCCTACTAACTTTAAATGCTCATAACTCTGGAACGGAAACAGATACAAGGATGGTTCTTGTATCATTAGAAAGAGACTTGTGTGAAGTGTTCAAATGTATAATTTTATCAGAATGGTCAGTTTGACACTTTCGTGGTGCTGGTTCACATTTAGGCAGCGTAGAAGGATCACGTGTGTGCGTTTCGAGGAAGGGAGGGTGGGGGCTATGCTAGGGAGGGAGGGATGAGAGGTCTGGGGTGAATGTACTTGCTTTGTAAGCAAGAATATGTTTTTGTTATAGTCACAGCTGTTCCGTCCCACACAAGATCAAGCTGTTTGGTTAAAAGACTGATTCTAGAAATCTTAGATAAAAACTGCACCAAGCATTTGTTTGTAAACAAATATTTTGGCTGTATGTTCTTCATCGCATTTTTAATATATTTCTTCCATCAGATTTATGGTTAAAAAACATTTTTTAGCACTATCATACAACATTAGAAAATGTTCTTGTATAATACACTTATTACCCCAAACATAAATAAAATTGCCCGTGGGGAAAATCTAGCAATATCCACTGAATACAACTAATTTAGTCACATGCTACAACATAGTCTTGACTTTTAGTCATGGAAAGCTACCAATGGTAAAATTAAAGTTGGCTTGAAAATAAAAATATGAAAATATAGATACATTAAATGTTCCAACCCAGCTGTGCAGTAGACAACAGAGGTGCTGAAGACGACTAGCTTTTTGTTGTTGTTGTTTTGTTTTTATCAATGAGAAAGAAACTCCCTGAAGGTATTAATGGGATTCAGCGTCGCACCAGTTGCATCCGCCCTACCAGCACAAGAGCAGCCCCAAACCAGTCTTGGAAGCCCGTGCCGTGTTATGTAGGTCTGGGCAGGGGGGCATTCAGTAGACAGCGGCACATGGAGGCTTGTGACCCTGTGACCCCTTACTTACCATGCGAAGGAGTTCTTGCCAAAGTGTCCCCATGGGTGTACCAGCACGTTTTTCATGACTGCAGAGCCCACCGGGGGGGAAAAAAGCATTACGTTCAGAAACCCATCACGCATCCAGCAGCCCCCACCAAGGACAGGCGAGGCCAGTACGTTTCCAGACAAAGCCACAGGCTCTCGCCTTATTGTACATATGCCTCATTCTTTTTTAAAACTCCCTCAATACTAAGAACGAAAAATGGTATTTTACGTCCTCTCGGTCTGGAACGGACACATATGGGACAATTGTAGATACAAAGATGGTGGGAACAATAGTGATTCTCAGTTTCCTCATTCAAAACCTCTCTTAAAACCCATCTTTTTCCTGCTGCGCCCTAAATATTTGATCAGTTGTGTATCGTTGTGTGCACGTGAGGGAAGATTGAATAAGAGGTTTGTGCTGTGTTTTGTGGTGCGTGTGTGTGAGTGTGTGTGTGTGTGTGTGTGTGTGTGTGTGTGTGTGTGTGTGTGTGTGTGTGTGTGTGTGTGTGTGTGTGAGCATGAATGTGTGCATACATGTGTGCTTGTGTGTGTTTTGGTTTTGTGGGTTGTGTGTGCACGCATGTGTGTGTGTGTGTGTGTGTGTGTGTGTGTGCGTGCGTGTGCGTGTGCGTGCGTGTCTGTGTGTCTGTCTACGTGCGTACGTTTTTGTGTGAGGGTGTTTGTGTATGTGTGTGTTGGTGTATGTGGTCAGTCCATGCGGCTCGGTTGCTGTGGCTTACCCAATGGGGTATGAACGAGTTGGCGTCGAAAAATGTGTGTTTATGTGTGTGTGTGTGTGTGTGTGTGTGTGTGTGTGTGTGTGTGTGTGTGTGTGTGTGTGTGCGTGTGCGTGTGCGTGTGCGTGTGTGTGTGTTAGAGAGAGAGAGAGTTGCTTTGTATATGCTCTGTTGCTGGTTGGTGTCACTCTTGAATGCTGTTTTTGTTGTCTGTTGATGAATCATTGATTGTAAAGCGCTTTGGGCTCATCTGAGGTAAAGCGCTATATAAATGTACAATTATTATTATTATTATAGCGTATATATTTCGCACAAACGTTCCACACTAGGTAGGTTTGCATTATTACATCATATAGTAAAAAGCCAAGTGTCCGTCCGTGTGTCCGTGTGTGTGTGTGTGTGTCTGAAACACGAAACGGGCCTTATAACTCCGCCGTTTTTCGGCCGAATCGCTTCAAATTTGCTGTGAGCCCTGACGGGGCGGGGCGATGGCAACGGCAAACGAGGCGGCCGTGTCATTTGCGCGGTTCGGCAAATGCGCGAAACGCGCATCCGCCAGCATCTCGGCGCCCTATCTCCGGTGTTTCTGGACCGAATTTGGCAGGAAGATCACCGGGGACAGTGCCTATCCGTGTGCCAACCCGGAAGCGAATCGGTTCAGAAACGCGCGCGCTATACGACTCCGCCGTTTCTTAACCGAATCGCTTCAAATTTGCTGTACTCGGCGTTACCAGTACTTGGCGTTACCGTTACTAGGCGTTACCGTTACTAGGCGTTACTGGGACTCGGCGTTGCGCTAGTACAAATTATTTAAAAAAGAATGCTTAACCGCACAGTTTTGAAACTTTGCGGTATTGTTTATAATAATAAAAGCTAGCATATGTTATAATTCCAAAATGGTTTTTTTATTATTAGCAGATTTTTTTTTAAAAGCATGACAAAGAAGACGAAGAGAGGGGTAGTGACTCATTTGCATTCATGGTGGTACTAAAAATAGTCTAGAAGTGATTTTATTGGTAGAAAACTATTAAGGGACCGTAGAGGAACACTTCTATAGTATTGTTGAGAAATGAAAACGGAAGTAACAGACGAGTTCTGTGCCCGTTAGGACACTTAGTTCCGGTTAGAAAATGCTGTAAACACGGCATGGCTGCTCCGTAATTGTAATGGAGGGGTGTTTAATTGCTCAGTTATCAGTTTGGAGATTTAATAATATTAAGTCCTCGTTCATGTTTTTTTCTTAGTGTTTACATTCGTTGACTATAAACAGTTATGTTCTTATTTGTTTACTTGATACGACCACATTAATACCCTAAGACTTGAAGACAAGAACAAAATATAGTTGTTGTTGAAGGCAGGTAACTTCTGTTTTTGTTTGTGGCTCAAGCCACAAACCTATAACTCACTTTGTCGGTCGGTCGGTCGGTCGGTCGTTCCAAAATTGTCGCACATTTTGACAAAATTGTTGCACTTCAAATCGAGGCTACACTTCAAAATTAATTGAGGCCGCTCTTTAAAATGATGTATTTTAAAAGCGTACAAAATAATAAACATACGTAATACAGACACTACAACAGACACGACGAGTATGCGGTGCTTCTTTTGATGAGTATAAGTAGGATACATAGTTTTAAATGTTTTCCAAAAGATATAAAAAGTTACGAAAGGGTGCAGAGATAACATTCTGGTTTACAGATTAAAATTATTGAAAAGCCAGGGGAGATGACTCCTGATTGGAGTGGTAAAAATAGACCGCGCGCCACAAACTATTGCGATTTTGCGCTTGTTTAATTCTATTTTTGAACTGGAACTACCCCAAACCGATTTCAAAACGAGACAGTAGAGAAAGATAACCCCAAAATACCGAATTATGAGACAGTGCTATACCGGTTTGGGTTGCAAGGCTTCGTGGAGCTGTGAATTGTGAATGACTAAGCCAGAGCCTGTGTATCTACAGATATATATATATATATTATATATATACACAGGCTATGGCTAAGCACTATGTATGCTATAGCGTACATTCATGTTGAACGGTTGTAAAGGGAAGCAATCGGCCAGTGTTGAATGAGCTAAATAGACCCAAAGTAAATAAAAACCCAAAATAAATTTATAATTATTATTATTTATTTTTTTAAAAATTTTTTGTTATGCCTTTTCACATTTTATGAACACATTTATTTCTATATCTTGTGTGTGTGTGTACGTGTGCGCGCATGTGTGTGTGTGTGTGCTTGTGTGTGTACTGACTAGCATTACTGACTTTATTATATTTTACTGCTTGCTGTGATGTTATCATTATGATGTTCTTTATTATTAATGGTTACTTATTGGGGGAGGGGGGGGGTGACAAACTTAATTGATATATGTGAATAACATGTGCTTTTATGCATGTATTTTATGTCTTAGTTTATTATATAATGTCTCGTCAGTTTTAGATTTACATGCACGCTGAAAAAAGATTTTCTTCATTTGAAGATAATAAAGAAATTTGAATTTAATTTAAAAAATTGAAAAAAAAGCAAAAAGGAGCCGTACGTAGATAATGCCACGGGCAAAAAAATAATGTAGAACGCACATTTTTAATGTTAAACCTTTTGCTTGTTAACCTATTAGCCTGATAGCTTATCACGATAGCGATTGAATGGGGGGTTCTAAAACCCTCAAAGTGTACATGCGGACAGGTGGGTTAGAAATTTTTAAACCAGGGTCTAGTTTCATTAGAGGACGGTGGCCGTGCGAATAACTGTTAGCCAAAAGGGGTCTAAGAAATACTTTAGAAAACGTTTGCGGAAAAATACAATATGCTCTTGTCCGATTGGTCCAAAAAAAGTACTATTTTAACCAACTTTAATGGACCAATCAACAACAAGAACTATATTCACCCCATGCAAGTCACGTGATAGTTCGCCGAGAGATACTTAGGGGGCAGGCTCAGACCGCTTCGCTAACTATCGGCAAATGAAGGGTGTTTCTTAGACCGTTTTTGGACAGTTTGCGCTCACGCTACGAATAACGTTAGCCCTTGTGAAACGGCCCCCAGGGTCGAAAATGAAGGTCATTGATCAAGGTCAAGGTCACTGAAGCCAAGTACTGTTGTGTGGCTGATGATGTATCATTTTCACGCCCTAGGTTTTTTTCTAGCCTTCCTCATGCGGCAGCCATCGGCGTCATGTCTTCGCCGGTTTCCTGAACAACGAGCACAACGTTTGCCTGTACCGGGACCCCATAGCAAAGTAGACAAAGAAATTGGCGCAGGAGTTGGTGGATAAGCACATGGTCGTCATCCACACTCCCACAAGAAACAGGTTGTGATTCCGCCCGCCAGCATTAACTTCTGGCAAAAACAGTCGGCCGAGCCGAATGACTGCCACAGGAAGCAGGCAGAGTAGAAAAACGATCGAATTTCCCACCAGCACCTTCGTCAGAGCCAGCTCCTTGGCGGAGATTGAGGTAGAGGAGGTTCCCGATCTCCACGCCACGGTCTGACGTAACTTCACGATAGTCATCAGAGTTGTTGTCGTCACTGCAATCATTTCACTCAGCGGCAGACTCACCCCGAACACAAACCCGTCGATATGATCGATCAACTCTTTGTGAGCTTTGTAAAAGGCCCCTTCAATAGTGGTCGTTATCGTCACCCCCGACACCGGATCGAACACGCATCCGACACGGTACCGAAAGACCACCACGAAGAACAAACCTGACAACAGAGCGACGACTGTAAGGATAATGGCAGCCATGGTTCTGGTTCGAAGAAGAGTTTTAAATCGGAGTGGGTTGTACACACAAACGCACCTTTCTATAGCTATGATGGTAGACATCGCGTGAGAGATATAAGGGGAGACCAAAAACAGAAACATCAAGTTGTAGTTGGCCACAATGGCCGTGAAAGGGCCAAATCTCTCGTTGGTAAACAGCTGCTCCCCGTACGAAAGCATTGCCGCAATCAGACTGGCTTCATCGGCCAGAGAAAGAGAGAAGAGGCACAGGTTGACGCGATCCCGGAGGCCATGTTTGTAAAACACCACCATGTTGAAAACGTTGGCTGGTCCACCAATCAGAAAGAGCAACGCGTGGAAGTAGGTTTGTGCTCGACGAAAGGCGGCTTCCGTCTCTGCGCTGACGACGTTGTCTGGATTATCCCAAGGTAAGAACTCCATCTCACTGAAGATCACTCGGACGCAGGCATCGTGAAGGGCTGACGAGTTTTGTGTGACGGTTGGCGGTTGGTGTGATGATGAGTTGGTGAAGTAGGAGTCCATTTTGTTTCAGACACATTCCTCAATGCAAGTAGTTAAATCAGAACTTGTTTTCTCATTTAAAGCAGTCCCAGTCCACATATTTGTGTCGTTTCCGGTTATGCCAGCTTCTCTTGTGATCAAGTCCTAACTTTCAGACAAGATTATGAAAAGTGTGGGGCCTGTTGATATCAGTTGGAGCTTCAATGATGACGTCATATCAGGCTACTTTCACTACGTCATTTCTTAAACCCTGTCATTCCGTACATTTTCTTCCAGGGCAGTGGAAATAACGTGAGTCGCAGAGACAGTCATTTTTCAGTAGACTCAAAAGAATGATTGTATCAACTACATACAAATGCAGTGAAAGTATTTAATACAGCCAAAGAATGGGAAATAGGCCATACAACAGTGTTCAATTTGATTGTTTGTTCTTCAACACATGATGAAGGTGAATGCATGCCCCTCATTGGCACAAGGAAACTTCTACCATAGAAATCGAAAGTTCAATTTTCAAACTTGTACACAAAATTCTAGAGGGTCTGTGACATATATAACCTACATTTTTAGTAATTGCAAGACAAGACCATTTTTTTAGTCAAGTGTCGGAAAAAATCCCAAATAGCAATGGTTCCAAAAGTGATGAGTTTGAAAGAACATGGTTATGAAAGAGATCAACGGAAATAAACGACTAGTATAATTATGTCAAGGAGGAGAAGTGGTAAATTGTGGAAGGAGGATGAGACCAAGTAACCTTTACTGATGAAGCCAAGATAAAAGTTGACAACATTCAGCATGTGTGTGTCAGGAGAAGAGCCGATAAAGAAGTCTTACTGCACACGTCAAGCCATATTCTAACCAAGTGGTAACTTTGAGGCTCTGGTAAGCTGTTTTCTAGCCCATTAATAGATCTGATTGTGTTTGTCGATTAAAATCTGAACAATGGGCTGTGTATCTGCATGCTGGATGAAAACCTGAATATTTCTGTAAACCCCCACAGACTTGGTCAAGATTCAATAATTAAAAAAATGACACTAGTCCACTTTATGAAGCGTCTGCAGTCACGAGATTAAAGGGAAGGAAAACAATCACGACATCCCTGTGACTGACATACAGTCCAGATCTAAATTTGATATTTTTTAAACGGCTGACTTCTGTTGAAAAGAAAACAGTGAGGGTGCTGTGTTTTAATGATCAAAATTTAGGACTGCCTCTGATTTTTACAGGGTGTACACGCTGACGTCATTATGACATCATCATAACCACCTAAAACATAATTCTTAGAAGATCCGCGGAGCATAGACAGTGAAAGATCACCACCCCAAATGCTAAAGCAATCAAGCAATTAACTGATTTTCTGTGATTTTTTAAATGACACTCATGATTTTGTGCAGGCATGCTGTCCAACATAAAACGACACAAACAAGTGGCCCAAGACTGTACCTCTCTCTCTCTCTCTCTCTCTCTCTCTCTCTCTCTCTCTCTCTCTCTCTCTCTCTCTCTCTCTCTCTCTCTCTCTCTCTCTCTCTCTCTCTCTCAGGGCTGAGTGGAAAAAACGCTGTAATTAATTAGCTTATCTCATTACCCTAATAAATAAATAACATCTCTCTCTCTCTCTCTCTCTCTCTCTCTCTCTCTCTCTCTCTCTCTCTCTCTCTCTCTCTCTCTCTCTCTCTCTCTCTCTCTCTCTCTCTCTCTCTCTCTCTCTCTCGCTGATGGCGTGTTTTAAAACAATATATTATTAGTATTAGTTCGCTTTCTTTTTTGTCTATTTGTTTGTTTTTGTTAATGGCAAGTGTGGAAAATGGCTACCTCAAACCGATATTTTATCAGTAGTGAAGTAAGGAAAGGTAACTCTCTCTCTCTCTCTCTCTCTCTCTCTCTCTCTCTCTCTCTCTCTCTCTCTCTCTCTCTCTCTCTCTCTCTCTCTCTCTCTCTCTCTCTCTCTCTCTCTCTCTCTCTCTCTCTCTCTCTCTCTCTCTCTCTCTCTCTCTCTCTCTCTCTCTGTAATTATCTCCTTTCACCAAAGTTATTTTGGGCACCAATTCGCCCAACAATACTTTTACCGTTGTAAAATAAAGGTTCGTTGAAGCTCAGAAAGGTATTGCGGTGCTGTTCCCGATATGATCTGATAGCAGAGACAGGCAGCTTTGTCATTTATTCTTTGTTGAACGGGTAGCCAATGTAACTCTTTAAGTAGAGATGAGGTGTGTTGAAGACGTTTGGCTTTGAATACCATTCTAGCAGCGGAGATTTGAAGTTGTTGTAAGGGTTATCTGGTATCCCCATGAGGAGTAGTTTTTGTGTGTTTTTAATTTAGATAAAATTTACGAGTTCGAGTTGTACATTTCTTTTTTTCTTTTTCTTTTATTGTATGTAAAGCTTCGCCATTCTGGTTTTCTCAGGCTGTTCCAACGTGGTTGTGAGAAACAGGTTTTGAATTTGCCGTGACTGAACATTTACTGAACCTTTTTTGTTCAGCCGCAGTAAAGACATGTATCACTTTTTATCTGTATTCAATTGACCAGAGAGTGTGTAAATCATGGAGTGCTGATCTTTTTTGTGTTGCTTTTTATTGCTTCAGTTTACAGGCAAATGTTTTATCACACCACCCGGCGGAGAAACAAATACCTGCCCCTCATGAACTCACACGCACGCACAAACGCATGCACGCACGCACTCGGATATTCGGAGAGACCACATCACGTCCAAACCCACTCATACGCACAGCCACAGAAACTCTCTCTCTCTCTCTCTCTCTCTCTCTCTCTCTCTCTCTCTCTCTCTCTCTCTCTCTCTCTCTCTCTCTCTCTCTCTCTCTCTCTCTCTCTCTCTCTCTCTAGTCTCTCTCTCTCTCTCTCTCTCTCTCTCTCTCTCTCTCTCTCTCTCTCTCTCTCTCTCTCTCTCTCTCTCAATCTCAATAGGAAATAATCACATACACACATGCGCAAGAGAGCGCGCGCACGCGCACGCATATACGTGCGCACGCACATATACACAGACACAAGCATATACACACATACGCGTGCGCGCGCGCACTTTATAACAAAATCGATTGTTTTCTTGTATATTTGTCTGCAAAAATAATTAGAGCAACTTCTGTATATACATGTAGGCTACTTAGTATTTTAAAATACAACTTAACTACATGAAGCAGAACGCTTTTTTAAAATAATATCGACAAACACAAATCATTAACTTAGCTATGAAGATTCAAAAGACTTGTCAACGAGATATTAATATCTGATACTTGTCTACCGGAACATATTTTAATTAATAGGATGTCAGTTCAATGGCATTTCCATGCTGCGTGGAAAATGGCAAGTCAACAAACAAACAGTTCATGTTGAAATTAACCTATTAGTAACCTCTCTCTCTCTCTCTCTCTCTCTCTCTCTCTCTCTCTCTCTCTCTCTCTCTCTCTCTCTCTCTAGTCTCTCTCTCTCTCTCTCTCAATCTCAATAGGAATTGTTCAGAAATAATTAAGGGGAGTAATTTCATGGTGTGTGGAAGTGATCTTGCCTAATTCAATCGGTCAAACAGGGGAAGTTACTCTACCATCAGCTCTCGCCTTTGTGTGTTTGAGCAGACATACAGCGCTTAGAACACCGTGTGTTCATTCTAAAATTTATGTCATTCATTATTTTTACGTCACATTTTGCAAGTTTATCAGTTTGTGGCCACTGGCCACCCCTAATGTTTCTAAAAAAAAATACTTACAAGTCGCTGACTCGCATCCCGCGGTTTCAAGCTTCGACGCCATTGTTGCATTGTTGCTATGGTATCTGACCGAGTAATGGAGGTAAGCAACTCTAATTTTCACGAAGTGCTGTCCCCTAGGGTTTTTTTCCCGAAAATCGTCTATTGCAATACCCTCTAAATAAAATTCGTTCGTTCTCTCAGACAGTACCATTTAGTCTGTAACTCCTAGTATACCCGTTTTTGGCTAAAGCATGTTATGATGAGGTACGGGGATTTAAAACAATATGACACGCTGTAGGAACAAAAGGCTTTTTGAAAGAAAAACTGAATTGCAAAGGTAACACAGACTATTCGCTGACGTTGACAATATAACAGCCAGGCAAAAACAAATTTGTTTTATTTTGCAAATTAAAGCTAAACAATGCAGAAGAGTGTAGAAAAGTAAGAGAGTGCATGTTTTAGGCCGGGTTCACATTAGACACGTAAGTTCCGTACGGAAAACCGTAAATAAGTGGAAGAAAGAAGGATAAAAGTTTACGCATATAGGGATAATTCGGACACGTGCGCAAATCTTTTCCCTTCTTTGTTTCACTTATGTATGGATTGCGCACAGGTTTCCGCATGGAATATCCGCTTATGTGTGTACACGACCTTATGATTTCATATGTATACTGTCAAATGAGTTCCATTAAATAGTTGAAAACTGCATTCACAATCGCACGCTGTAGTACGACAAGCACTCCACACTCACACTAAGTGATGAAAAAAACCCAGACATTTCACCACCCTCGTCAAACATTAAACCGATTCTCAAAAAATGTCCAAAAATTAAAAAATCAGAAGAACTTGCAATATGGAAATAGGTCAACCAACACCTGAATATGAAAATACTTTGAAAAAATAAATAAACAATTAAACAAACTTTGACAGCATAATAATTCAACAAATATGGTCCGAATTAAAACCCAACCCAACCATTCAGACTTAAAGTGGCACCCTGACGGGTGAGTATTTGCAAGAAACACGTTGAGATCACCAGGAAAACATCCTTTACAGAGATCGCAATACTATAGTCTATTATATAAGGGGGGTAACTCTCAGGGCGCGACACACTCGCTGCCTCTCAGTGTGCACGTATTTATTCGTGTTGCTGGTTTTATCGCATATTTATGTTTATTTTAGTGTGACAGGTGGTTTATTTGTATCCTGTGAAAGTGACGATGTAGTGTGTTTGTGACTTTTTGCTTCATAAGGTACGTTCTAGTGAATATAACACAAAAACCTCCGTGGTGGATACACCAACATATCAAAACTACAATACGAGCATGACTAAAAGGCAGATTTGCCGAAAACAAAATATAAAAACCTCTCAGCTGTGCAAAAGTTCAAACAAAAATGACAGGACAGTGAAGAGGCCGCGAGGCCTAATGTCCTAACTACATGACCTGACCTAGTGATTGTTTGCTGTCGGGTTCTTCGTAGTGAGCTTTGTTTTGGTTTGCCTTCCATTGCCGCTTCCTGTACTCCGACACTGACTGTACCAGACGCAAAACCTTTTCCCTTCATCCAAGGTCTTTTATCTATTTATCGGTTTTAAATGCACTAGTTTCTTGCATTTTCATTCATTTTATTCAAGATGACTGTTCTTAGCCGTGAATTTTATTTGCCGTTGAGACCGCTAGGCTGCAAGTGCAATCCATTCGATCCTTTGAGAGGCCCCCTAGCAGACGACAAAGTTCTGAAGCGAATTGGTCGGCGCACGAAGAGAGGTCGAAGAGGCGGGGTAAAAGAACGTGCCCGACGCCGTCGCTAGAAGACCCCCCTGCCCACTGTGATGCTAGGTAATGTTCAGTCTGTAACGTCGCTACAAGACCCCCCTGCCCACTATGATACTAGGTAATGTTCAGTCTGTAACGTCGCTACAAGACTCCCCTGCCCACTGTGATGCTAGGTAATGTTCAGTCTGTAACGTCGCTACAAGATCCCCCTGCCCACTGTGATGCTAGATAATGTTCAGTCTGTAACGTCGCTACAAGACACCCCTGCCCACTGTGATGCTAGGTCATGTTCAGTCTGTAACGTCGCTACAAGACCCCCCTGCCCACTGTGATGCTAGATAATGTTCAGTCTGTAAGGTCGCTACAAGACACCCCTGCCCACTGTGATGCTAGGTCATGTTCAGTCTGTAACGTCGCTACAAGACACCCCTGCCCACTGTGATGCTAGATAATGTTCAGTCTGTAACGTCGCTACAAGACACCCCTGCCCACTGTGATGCTAGGTCATGTTCAGTCTGTAACGTCGCTACAAGACCCCCCTGCCCACTGTGATGCTAGGTCATGTTCAGTCTGTAAGAAATAAACCGGAGGAGCTCGAGGCAAGTGTAAAGTTCTTAAGTGACTTCAGAGAAGCCAGTCTGCTTTGTCTCACTGAGACGTGGCTTAGTGAGAAAGACACTGACCCTCAGCTACCTGGCTTCACACTGACCAGACTGGACAGATCCAGAGAGAGCACAGGCAAGAAGAAAGGTGGTGGCGTGTGTACTTACACGAACGATCGCTGGTGCACTAGTACTGCAATCCAGGAGCAAGTGTGCAGCCCTGACATTGAATTGCTTTCTGTGTCCCTCAGGCCATTCTATCTGCCCCGGGAGTTCCGGAGTTCCGGCGTGTGTATGTCACAGTGGTTTATATCCATCCCCGGGCGGATACGAAGCATGCTGCAGACGTCTTATGGCAGGTGGTGCAAAAGCAAGAGTCAGCGTGCCCAGAATCTGTTCGCCTCATACTTGGTGACTTTAACCAATGCCGTCTCAGCAAGGTGCTGCCGCAGTATGAACAGTACGTTACATGTAAGACCTGTGGCGTGGCGACGTTGGACCTCTGCTATGGGAACATCCCTGCTGCCTACAGGAGCAGACCCATGCCCAGCCTGGGCCGGTCGGTGCACAACCTGGTCCACCTGCTGCCTCTGTACCGCCAGCGGCTGAAGACCAGCAAGCCTGCCATTCGACGGGTGAAGACGTGGACCAAGGAGGCTACAGAGGCCCTCAACGGGTGCTTTGACTGCACTGACTGGGACGTTCTGCTGGAGGGTGCCCCGGTTGAGGAACAAGTGGACATTGTGACGTCCTATGTGAACTTCTGTGTGGATATGCTGGTGCCCAGCAAGGAGGTGAAGACCTACCCCAACGACAAGCCCTGGGTGTCCAGAGAGCTGGCCGGCGTCATCAGGCAGCGACAGCAGGCCTTCCAGGACGGGGACGAAGCTGAGGTGAAACGCCTGCAGAGGGAGACCAGGAAAACTGTGCTGGCTGACAGGGGCTGCTTCAGGGACAGGGTGGAGAACCACTTTGCCTCCGGCAACCCCAGGCAGGTGTGGAGCGGTCTGCAGTCCATGACGGACTACAAGCCAGGGAGGAAGACCCTGAGAACTGAGGACCCACAGGTGCTGGCCAAGGACCTCAACACCTTCTACGCCCGCTTTGACACCGCTGACTTCTCCACTGAGCGTTCAAGTGCTCCCCTGGAGCTGGCTCAGCGGGACGATGGGGAGGAGGTGCTGACGGAAGAGGAGGTGAGGAGACAGTTCCGGTGGGTCAACCCACGCAGTGCCTGCGGTCCTGATGAGCTGCCCGGGGTGGTGCTGAAGCACTGCCACTACTCCCTAGCCGCTGTGTTCAGGGTCCTCTTCCAGCAGTCCCTGGACTCCGGGCTGATTCCGTCCATCTGGAAGTCCTCTGCCCTCATCCCTGTCCCCAAGAAACCTTCCCCCACCACCCTCAACGACTACCGCCCTGTGGCCCTGACCTCTGTCCCCTTCAAATGCCTGGAGCGGATGGTGCTTCGCAGGCTGCTGGGAGCCACACGCCAGTTCCAGGACCCCCTGCAGTTTGCCTACAGCCCCAACAGGAGCACGGGCGATGCCATCATCACCGTGCTCCACTCTGTGCTGACCCACCTGGAGCGGCCGGGGAGCTATGCCAGGCTTCTTTTCCTGGACTTCTCCTCGGCCTTCAACACCATCCAGCCTCACCTGATGGTGCGGAAGCTGATGGCGATGGACGTCAATCCCCTGATCATCCGATGGCTCTGCAGCTTCCTCACAGACAGGCCTCAACACGTGGTGGTCAGGACGTCCACGTCGGCTGTCGCCTCAGCCCAAGTCCGCACTAACACCGGAGCTCCACAGGGGTGTGTCCTGTCCCCAGCCCTGTTCACGCTGAATACCGCCGATTGCCGCTGCACCGCCGAGGGCACCGTCCAGGTGAAGTTATCCGATGACACCTCGCTGACCGGCCTCATCCTGACCAGCGAGAGCTCCTACAGGGATGCTGTGGAGGCGCTGGTTGGCTGGTGCGACGAACAACCATCTCCTACTGAACGTGGCCAAGACCAAGGAGATGGTTGTCGACTTCAGGAGGAGCCCGCCTACGCCGGCTCCACTGTTCATCAAGGGGGAGGTGGTGGAGATGGTGGACCAGTACAAGTATCTGGGATCTATCATCGACAGCAGGCTTGACTGGTCCGCCAACTCCCAGGCCCTGTTCAAGAGGGGAAACCAGCGCCTCTTCTTCCTGAGGAAGCTCAACAAGTTTGGGGTGGGCCCGAGGCTGCTGGAGCTCTTCTATCGAGCAACAGTGGAGTCGGTGCTTACCCTCAACTTCCTCTGCTCCTTCGGCAGCCTCAAAGAACTCGACAGGTCCAGGCTGTCCAAACTCGTCAAGACAGCTGACAGGCAGATCGGCAGGCCTGTG
>CM065695.1:3906375-3923875 GCA_017654935.2 Phymorhynchus buccinoides | reverse complement strand
TGGGTAACTGGTTGGTTTGAACAACTGGTTGATTTGGACGACTGGTTGGTTTGAATGATTGGTTGAATTTGATTATTTACATATTTGGATGACTGGTTGATTTCAATGTTTGGTTGATTCGGTTGCTTGGTTAGTTGTTTGATTCGCTAGTCTCAAGCTATTGCTTCAATTCCTGTTCATCTCTCTTGGCTCAAACTCAGCCACTGAAGTTGGTTAGCTGGTTGATTCGCTAGTCTCAAGCTATTGCTTCAATTCCTGTTCATCTCTCTTGGCTCAAACTCAGCCATTGAACTAACGACGCGATGCTTTGCTAACCATAGTAGTTTTTTTAGCACCACATCGCGTGCGCATCATGACGGAAATTCAGCTTTTGTTCGTCAATTATGCACGCACATTATCGTCATTTTATGCATGATTCATGAATGAAACCTCAAAGGAAGAAACATGCCCAGGCTCATACGAGTAGTGTCCTTGACCTTTCAGTGACATTGCCTGTATTATGTGTATGCCCTTGAAGATCATTTCTGCTTTATAGTTATACATGTACAGTATGTTCATTTGGCTTTAAGGCTGTGTCAGACAACTGGCATAGGCTAGAACACCAAGGCTACATCAACATGTTGTTTTGCTCTGCATAGTTATGCGGGGATTGTCTTTAGCCATGATAAGCTCCTAGCATAACATCACCAGTCTCCAAAATCCTCCGAAGTCGGAGTGTGGCTGCTCATGTGGCGGGGTAATCAGAAACTACGCACACACGTGATGTTCTCATCCTTAGCTGGTTGCATTCATTTTGGTACCATAGTGTTCAAGTGCTTCGGTTCTATGAATGATCCCTGGAGTCTTTTAGCCAGGGCACGACAACAAGAACAGCAACATACATGTATGTCACTATGGATCATTCTTGATTATCGTTAGGTTCTTAACGAAAGTGAGTACCGGTATGAATGATGATCTTTTCGCTCATAGACATTCGAGAAGAAGAATCATCGACTTATGCTCGCATTGCTAATTTTATGACAGTTCAATAACCTTTTCTCAACAACCAGCAAACACGCGGTTCATGGTTTTCTAGGACTAGTTCAAACAAGTCGAGCGAAATAAGTTGCGATATAAAACCAGTTGGACTTTTCATTATTAGAAATTTTGTTCAGTAAAAAAGTGACATTGAAAGAAATCTCAGCATGTGTCGTTCTGATTACCTAAACAGTATGAAGCGGTCCCAACATGCAATTAAATCCCACAACATAATTGCACTGTCTCTCTTTTTTCCCCGTCTGTCTGTCTGTCTGTTTGTTTGTATGTATGCATGTATGCTTCGTTTCAAGATGGCGAATCCAGTACTAAGGTGTTCCCTTCTGTCCAGTACATTCGCCCTTCTTGCACACACACACACGCGCGCGCACACGCACACGCACGTACGCACGCACGCACACGCACGCACACGCACACGCGCACGCACGCACACACACACACACACACACACACACACATACACACACACGCACGTACGCACGCACGCACACGCACACGCACGCACACGCACACGCACGCACACGCACGCACACGCACGCACACGCACACGCACGCACACGCACACGCACACGCACACGCACGCACACACACACACACACACACAACACGCACGCACGCACGCGCACGCACACACGCACGCACGCACACACACACACACACACACACACACACACACACACGCACACGCACACACACGCACGCACACACACACCACACACACACACACACACACACACACACACAACACACAAATCTGATGCTTTTTAACTCTGGATATGATCCAGATAAACTTCCAATTTTCATCTTGGATGGCATTGTTTTAAATTATGTTAAAAGCGTCAAATTCTTAGGTGTTTTCTTAAGTAGTAAGTTAACGTGGAATGCTCATATTGATTATATTTTAAATAAAGCAAGGAAAAGCTTAAACTTCCTTAAAATAGTTAGTAAACAATCTTGGGGGCAAGATACCAACACATTAATAATTTTGGCATCCGCCCTTGTACGCTCTAGACTATCATATGCTCAAGAAGTATTTTTTAATGCACCTCAATATCTTTTAAATAAACTTCAGAGTACTGACTGCAAAGCTTACAAAATTGCTCTTGGAGTTCCCACACATACATCTAACTTAGGGACATATAGCGAAGTGGGAGTTTTACCTCTCACAGAACTCCGTAAAGCTTCTGCTTCAAAATTTGTTTTGAAAAGTTTTTCTCAAAACAATTTTTGCTCAGAAGAGGTATGGTTAAATTCTGAAAAGGATTTTGGAAAACGTGCTCAGAATATTATATCCACAAAATCTATTTATTCGTTTTCCTCCGATCTTCTAAGCGATACAAAACTAAATAAAAGTAACATCACTAAAAAACCCACATTTTCTCCCATTCCAAAATGGGAGCAATCAAAAGCTGTCTTTGATATTGATTACTCTCATTTATCTAAAAAGGGTTCTCCCAATATTTTGAGAACGTCTGTGTACACGCACTTAGAAAATACGTACAATCAATGTTTAAAAATATTCACAGATGGTTCAGTTTTAGAAGATAATAACTCGGGAGCAGCTTTCATTATTCCTAGCTTAAAAGTAGAAAAGTTGTTCTATCTTGGTAAAAATTTGTCTATATATAGCGCTGAATTATTTGCTATACTTATGTCCTTGGATTTCCTTTTAAGTTTTCCTATAAATAACAGACACATCTTAATATGTGTTGATTCTAAAGCAGCAATGTATGCTATTATGTCTCCCAATTCATGTATCCGACTTGACATGATAATTGAAATTAAACATATAATACACATTCTTTCCTTGAAAGGCATCACCATTACTTTTTGTTGGGTGCCTTCTCATTGCGGAATATCAGGAAATGAACGGGTAGACCAAGCTGCAAAAAATGCAGCTCAAAATAGTGACGACGCAGTATCAATTAATGTTCCTTTAGATCTGACAGAATGTTTCTCAATTATAAACAAAACTTCTCATGAAAATTTCAAAACTGAATTGATGAACTCAGACGTTCAATATTATAATAACTGTATTAAATCTAATGTTAGAGACAATGAGATAATATTACACAAACGTGTTACTTTCTCGTCCAGGGAGATTGAAAGTCTAAATCCATAGACTTCGTTTGAATTCATTTAAAACAAAATACTGTATTAATGTTAAATGCATGTGTGGTGAATCCTTGAGTGTCAGTCATTTACTGATTCATTGTCCATTAGCAAGATAACTTTTCAAGAATTCGGGTATTGATGGTTTTATTGATGGATCGACGCCATTGTCTCTACCCAGTATTCTAAACAATTATTATTCTGTTCTTGATTCAGTTTGTAAATGTTTATTAAGTAGTTCACTTAGTATGTATCTTTAACATTGTTCATTTATCGGTTATATTCTTTAAATGTAATTTGTTTTTTTATTTATTTCTTTGGGGGGGGGGGGGGGGGGGGGGGGGGGGGGGTATGATTAGGTCTGCATCACTATCCTATCACTTACTCTAATGCTTACACACATTTACAGACACACCCACTCACACTCACCACACCAACATCAAACTACAATATATTGTCTGAATCACTTTTAGTGGAAGGACGTTAAACTGAAGAACAACACACACACACACACACACACACACACACACACACACACACACACAACACACCCACACACACACACACACACACACACACACACACACACACACACACACACACACACACCCGTCGTGGCTGTCGTCATTAATGCAGCATTCAGTTGGAGAAATTCAGTTATATATTCAGTTGGAGAAATTCAGTTAGACAACCATGCATGCCGAGTTGGTACCCCGAAACAGCATCAAATCACAAGGCTATTCGTCAATAAACAAAACAAACAAAAAACAGCATAAAGAACAGTAAACAACATGGCGCTGCCTAGTGGAAGCGATAGCAACACCTAGATCTGCAATGTCTGATATATGTTTTTCGTAATCGCTTCTGAAGTGTGACTTTTAATTATGTGAAAGGTGTTTTGGAACAATTCGCAATAAGCCTTGGACGTTAAGGAAACTTTGAAAAACAGCTTGTGATATTATTTTCTATCTGAATATCCGGTCAATGTGTAAAACGCTCATGCCACCTAGCGAGGAGTCAGGGGCAGATAATGTTCTGTGGCTATATACTACTACTTCATGACAGGCAAGGACGATAATCTTAAGTAGGTGGCGTTCGCATCTCAAGGAACCAGACAGGGGCAGAGCATGTTCAGTATAAAGCTACATGACCTCCCCAAACAGTCAACTCGAAACGCACACGAGCCAACACAACTACATGCAAGAGTCACCTGTGTTAAAAGAACTTGAATTGTTGAAGATTGAACACGTTTGTCGAGAGATCATGGCAAAGACAATTAAAAGAATGTTTAACTCAGTAATCGTAGTCATACTGTTACTTCTGATTCGCGTGCATGCTGTTTGTCTGTATTATCACCAGGGGATGAATTGTGTACAATACTGTTCATTTGGTTCATGAATAACACGGTTATGATGTCTCTCTCTCTCTCTCTCTCTCTCTCTCTCTCTCTCTCTCTCTCTCTCTCTCTCTCTCTCTCTCTCTCTCTCTCTCTCTCTCTCTCTCTCTCTCTCTCTCTCTCTCTCTCTCTCTCACTCTCTCACACACACACACACACACACACACACACACACACACACACACACACACACACACACACACACACACACACACACACATACACACGACACACGCACACACACGCACATACAAATATATATAAACTACACACACAAGTGCACAAAGACACACAAAGAGAAAGAGAGAGAGGGAGAGTCAGAGACAAAGTCGGAGAGAAACAGAGACAAAGAGAAAGACACACAGACAGACAGACAGACAAACAGACAGAGAATATAAGGCGTGTCACAAACTAACCTGCCAACATGTCCAAATGAAATCAATGTCCAACACCACTGTCCACGATGGCTATTCGGGTCATCTGGGGACATTTGGGCCATGGACAATTGGCTGTGCAAGGTCATCACGTACCGCGGGCATCACTCTGGACAGTGGGGACTATCGGACATCTGCGGTCATCTACCCTATCTCTTCTCGTGACCGATACTTGTCTGCTATGGTTTATTCGCTTATAAGTTCTATGTACAGATAGATAGATATGCATAGCGCATGCATAGACGTGCACTTATGGATACACACACACACACTCTCTCTCTCTCTCTCTCTCTCTCTCTCTCTCTCTCTCTCTCTCTCTCTCTCTCTCTCTCTCTCTCTCTCTCTCTCTCTCTCATCACACACACACTCTCTCTCTCCATCTATCTATCTCATACACACGCACGCACACGCACGCACGCACGCACGCACACACACACACACACACACACACACACACACACACACACACACACACACACACACACACACACACACACATCACATGCGCACGCACAAACACACATACACACATACTCCCGCGCTTGAGCGAACGGACACACTCACACGCTCGCGCGCGCACACACACGCACACACACGCACACACACACACACACACACACACACACACACACACTAACATACTAACACTCTCTAAAATCACTATGTGAATAAACATTAAATTGAAGTACACACACACACACACACACACACACACACACACACACACACACACACACACACACACACACACACACACACACACACACACACACACACACACACACACACACACACACACACACACACACACACACACACACACACACACACACACGTACATACACACACACACCTTCTCGTGATAAAATCCCATATTACAAACACACCGCGAAACTCACTCTCTCTTTCTCCGTTTCTCGCTCGCACGCACACACGCAAGCGACAAAAACAGATTCTGCCTTTTACTTGGCAAATGGAATTCATATAAACCCAGAAGAGTAATCTCCATTTGTGCGACCAGAAGCGCTCATTAGACACGAGTCTTGCTAATTTTTTGTGCTATCTGGCGGGTGGCATGGTCGGACACGAATGCCAGGCCCTGAGGTCTGAAAATGGTACAGGAGGTGTAGTACTCAGTACTCAGCTGGCTAACGGTCGTTTTGCACAAAAAACCGGTCCAGGAATTATGGCGGGCGGAAGTGAATTAGACTGTTTGTAGAGTTCTTAGCAGTGGTATTCCTCAAGGGTCTGGGTTTATTTGTTCAAGACCTACTCTCTCTGATTTCTCTCTCTCTCTCTCTCTCTCTCTCTCTCTCTCTCTCTCTCTCTCTCTCTCTCTCTCTCTCTCTCTCTCTCTCTCTCTCTCTCTCTCTCTCTCTCTCTCTCTCTCTCTCTCTCTCTCTCTCTCTCTCTCTGTCGGTGTATTGTCTGTCAGTATTCTATGCTTACCATAGCCACTTCCCTTCCCGGAATATCTATATACAGATATGTAAAAGAATAACTTATAACGTGGTCATAAATTGACAAGGTTTCGTTGACCCCCCCCCCCCCCCCCCCACCCCCCCCCCCCCCCCCCCCCCCCCCCCCCCCCCACCCCCCCCCCCCCCCCCCCCCCCACCCCCCCCCCCCCCCCCCCCCCCCCCCCCCCCCCCCCCCCACACAAAAAAAAAAAAAAAAATGTGTAGCTAGCCAATCAAATCACGCCACGTGGATACCAATCCATAAATCCGCTGCTCTTCGATTATTCAATTTCCCCATGTATTTTTTCTTCTCACTTTTACATGGAGTGTCTACCGAGACAACATTTCTACTGGGGTTTTTTTAACCAATGAAATTTCAGAAAGGTCGTGACATCATCAGTCACTATCTGATGTCTTAGGATACCTTCTGTGGCAGTCTGTCTGCCTGCCTGTCTGTCTGCTTGTCTGACTGTGTGTGTCTGCCTGTCTGTCTGTTTGTCTAATCCGTGTTATCTGTTTATCTGCCTGGACTTGTAGTACGATTTAGACAGTCAATACGGGATAATTAGTATGTAAATGAGACTCAACTCCCAAAAACAACTGGCTGTTTAGCTTAATTTACATACTAATCCCCGTTTTGTACACGACTACAGAGCCTGTAGTATAGTGCCTCGCTGTTTCGGAGATCAGTATTTTAATGCTGTCGCTAGTCTTCTTTTTTCCCAATTGGGGATGTTTATCCCGCCCCACGCCCAAAGTCTTCGTTTAGACTGCTATTGGCGCAAAGGATGCATGCTTTGTGAGTTCGTGTAATCCATTCCAACCGGCCACACGGCCTATTCGTACCGAATAGTGGATGGGCTTTAACACGCGCGCAAGATCTTGTGCGTGCGTTCGCACACGGGACCTTGGCTTTAGGTCTCATCCGAAGGACCAAGAAATAGGAGTAAAGTATCTTTCCCAAGGATGCAACAAAGTGACCGGCTGGGTACGAACCCAGCGCACCGGCAAACCCGTTGGATTACGAGCGGCGACTCTAACCAACCGGCCACGGCGGCTCCTATTGTGTCGCGGTTTTGAACCAGTCGCGGTTTTGAGGTCGCGATTTCGATCGGATGCCTCCTCATATAATTATACTCTGAAATTAGCTCGAAATATATGCTAAATAAATATTCCTTACGGATATTCCCACTTGTGGTGTTCTTCTCTTTAATGTTCTGATACTCTGTTATGCCTTTGCAAGCCCGCGCGAATCCCGTCCAAATCATATGGGGAAATGTGTAAATGCATGAAAAGAAAAAGGGCAAAAATCAAAGCAACAAAAGAATAATAGTAAGAAAGAAAGGAAGGAAGGAAGGAAGTAAGGAAGGACGGAAAGGAAAAAGGGAGGAAGGAAGAAAGAAAGAAAGGACAGGTAGACAGACAGATGGACAGACAAAAAGAAAGGAAGAAAGAAGGAGACGACAGCGCTGTGAGGGAGGTCCAGCAAGCCATCGATGCCCAGATCACTACGGACAAACGGCGCTGCAGGGACAGGGTGGAGGAGGAGTCCCAGAGCAGCAACGCCAGGCAGTGCTGGAGAAGATGACCGGGTACAAGGCCAAGAAAGCCCAACTCCAGACCACTGACGAGGCCAAGCTTGCTGAAGAACTTAATACGTTCTACTGCCGGTTTGACAAGCACGACTTCGCTCAGGAACGGAAGAACGCCACGGAGGAGGTCCTCAGTCATCCCTCACGCCCTCTGGACATCACCGAGGAAGAGGTGAGGAAGGTCTTCCAGAGAGTGAAGACCCGCAGTGCTGCTGGCCCAGATGATGTCTCTGGCAGGACTCTGAAGGAGTGCAGGGACTCTCTGTCCCCTGTGTTTGCCAAACTCTACCAACGATCCTTGAATGAAGGCACCGTTCCCAGCACCTGGAAGGCCTCAACCATCGTACCAGTCCCCAAGAAGTCATCTCCCAAGGAGCTGAACGACTACAGACCAGTGGCATTCACTTCAATTCCATTCCAGAGGATCGTTCTTGGCCACCTTAGAACAGAGACTGCTGACCACCAAGACCCACCACAGTTTGCTTACTCAAAGAATAAGAGCACGGAAGATGCTATCCTGGCCCTCCTCCACAACATCTTGCAACACCTCGACAAGCCCAAGACCTACGCCAGAGTCCTCTTCATTGAATTTAGCAGCGCCTTCAACACAATTCAGCCGCATCTCATGATGCAGAAGCTCCAGGCCATGTCAGTCAACCCCCTGCTCACTCGGTGGATCTTCAGCTTCTTGACAGAACGGTCACAACGAGTCCGAGTGGGCGGGGCACTGTCCAGCAGACTGGTCACCAACACCGGAGCTCCCCAGGGATGTGTGCTGTCTCCTGTGCTCTTTGTCCTCTACACCGCCGACTGCCGCAGCACCGAGGACTCCACTCTGCAAATCAAATTTGCAGATGATACGCCCCTGACGGGCCTGATGGAGCAGGACGAGTCCCAGTATCTGACTGCTGTCCAGAGGCTTGTCGACTGGTGTGACGCCAACTTCCTGGAGCTCACCGTGTCCAAGACCAAAGAACTGGTGATTGACTTCCGTAAAGTCAAGACGGACGTCCAGTCCATCGTCATCAAGGGCCAGCCAGTGGACACTGTTGACTCCTACAGGTACTTATGCACCATCATCGACGACAAGCTGTCCTGGACTCCAAACGTGGACGCCTGCTGCCGGAAGGCCAATCAGCGGATGTACTTCCTGCGGAAGCTGAAATCCTTCCACGTCTGGCCAAGGATCATGTCCCTCTTCTATCAGGCCACCATCCAGAGTGTCATGCTCTTCAACCAGCTCTGCTTCTTCGGCAGCGCCAAGCATGCTGACACCGACCGGCTGGAGAAGGTCACCGGGACAGCTGCACGTCTGGTGAGGGAGGACCTCACTTCACCTGCTGTCCTCTACCAGCCAGCTGCTGTCAAGAAGCTGTCGGGGATCATGGGCGACGCCTCTCACCCCCTCCACCCTGCTGCAGAGTCCTGCCGGCCGACCAGGGACAGCTTGCGGTGCCTCAAGGCGAGGACCAGCCGCCTGCATAATTCATTTATGCCCACCGCTGTGCGCTTCTTCAACGCTGCCCTGTGAACGGCGCAGCCACCCAGCTTGAACCCAGCTCCGTGTGTGTGTGTGTGTGTGTGTGTGTGTGTGTGTGTGTGTGCGTGTGCGTGTGCGTGTGCGTGCGTGCGTGCGTGCGTGCGTGTGTGTGTGCGCGCGCGCGCGCGTGTGTGTGTGTGTGTGTGTGTGTGTGTGTGTGTATCAAAACACCAAGTTAATATAACTGGTTTTGGTTTTAATGTTCGTTTCAAAGACAGAACAAATCGTAAAGTTAAATTAAACTGAGTTTGTTTCTGAGGTTCACAAACACAGACATTGGACACAAAGTAAACTTTGTATATATAATATATAACAAAAATGTAAACTGTTTGGTGTCCAATGTCTGTGTTAAGCGCATAGAGCTCCACGTTTGGTGGAGGAGTGCGCTATATAAATGATTCACTATTATTATTATTATTATTTATTATTATTATTATTATTATCATTATTATTATTATTATTATTATTATGTTTATTGTTTATTTTTTTATTGTTGTTGTTATTATTATTATTATTATTATTATTATTATCATTACTATTGGCCCAGCGATTTACTCAGACGAGTGGTATTAGGGAAAGCAATAGTAAACTCCTTCCAACCTATCCACACCAATTTTTTTTTTTTTAATCATAATAATAAACTTTTGCCTTATTTCTCACTCTGTTCGGTCAGGTTTCCGTTTCTTAAAAACGGCCAAAACGAAACGTTGCTCGTAAAGTCTGTGGAATGACTTTATTACCCGAAAACTTGGCAAACGTTTTCGCAATTGCTTCTGAGAATGCTCGCAATTTACGGCATGTTTTCTTTAGTATTTTACCTCCAGATAAAAGATCTACAGACACAAATATTCATTTTGTTTTGTTTCGTTGCAGCTAACGAGAATGTTGTTGTATCGCGTTCAATTTTCAGCCTGTTTTGTGTGTTTTATCTGAAAATCTGACCTAAAATGAATCAAATACAATTCCAATCACTTTCTGGCCAACATATTGTGATTCTGCGCCCTAAAAAACATTACAATTAGCGACTTAGATGGCAAAGTTATTCTAATAAATATGCAAGGCATTTAAGCCGCCATTTTTAAAACTATCGTGGTGGCCATACTTTGCGAATACAGAAGCAACATCCAAGTGGAATACATCACTCTACATTCTATCCCAGATGGATGGTTGCTTCTAACCAGCAACATCCAAGTGGAATACATCACTCTACATTCTATCCCAGATGGATGGTTGCTTCTAACCAGCAACATCCAAGTGGAATACATCACTCTACATTCTATCCCAGATGGATGGTTGCTTCTAACCAGCAACATCCAAGTGGAATACATCACTCTACATTATATCCCAGATGGATGGTTGCTTCTAAGCAGCAACATCCAAGTGGAATACATCACTCTACATTCTATCCCAGATGGATGGTTGCTTCTAACCAGCAACATCCAAGTGGAATACATCACTCTACATTATATCCCAGATGGATGGTTGCTTCTAAGCAGCAACATCCAAGTGGAATACATCACTCTACATTCTATCCCAGATGGATGGTTGCTTCTAACCAGCAACATCCAAGTGGAATACATCACTCTACATTCTATCCCAGATGGATGGTTGCTTCTAACCAGCAACATCCAAGTGGAATACATCACTCTACATTCTATCCCAGATGGATGGTTGCTTCTAACCAGCAACATCCAAGTGGAATACATCACTCTACATTATATCCCAGATGGATGGTTGCTTCTAAGCAGCAACATCCAAGTGGAATACATCACTCTACATTCTATCCCAGATGGATGGTTGCTTCTAACCAGCAACATCCAAGTGGAATACATCACTCTACATTCTATCCCAGATGGATGGTTGCTTCTAAGCAGCAACATCCAAGTGGAATACATCACTCTACATTCTATCCCAGATGGATGGTTGCTTCTAACCAGCAACATCCAAGTGGAATACATCACTCTACATTCTATCCCAGATGGATGGTTGCTTCTAACCAGCAACATCCAAGTGGAATACATCACTCTACATTCTATCCCAGATGGATGGTTGCTTCTAACCAGCAACATTTAGGTGGTTTCACTTTGTGGAAGATTGCTTGTTGACTAAAACAGCATTCAAGCCGCAAGCCCCGACATTCGCTACGAAACCTTACAATGTTTCTTTATTTTCCCCGATAATACCAGCTTATGTTTTCATTCCATGAAATGTATTAATTACAATATGATTTCTGTGGAAATTATTAATCAAACGAAGTAGCCATTAGCACTTGTCATGGTGTGTGTGTGTGTTGTTGCTTGTCTGTCGTGTCTGACCATGGCTGCCAGATTCCAGCGTGCCGGCTGGACTAAAATAAGTATGTGTACGCTGAGGTGTCTTGCCTATATCACACACCAACTCTCTCGACCAAAGAGTGTTAAGGACATCTGGCGTTAGGGAAGGTCCCCAAAGGCCGACCAGTCGCGTTGGCTGCAGCATTAGATCCAGTACAAATGCCCCTGAGTTTGAGGGTTTGCGTTTCATCAGCCTCCCTCAGCCACGCCCTCAGCGACTGCCCAGCCCTACCTGACTGCATGGAACCCATCAGACGATGTCGGAAACTTCACAAGTTGGAGCTCCAAGACTTCCTGCTCCAACATCCCTCCCTTGGGATCACACGAATGAGGATGCTGGCTGATGCACTGCTGACCTCAGGCCTTGATGACTGGTTCTAAACCTGTA
The DNA here is from genome assembly GCA_017654935.2 of Phymorhynchus buccinoides. NCBI lineage: Eukaryota > Metazoa > Mollusca > Gastropoda > Neogastropoda > Raphitomidae > Phymorhynchus > Phymorhynchus buccinoides. The sequence continues at coordinate 3,911,585 of CM065695.1, read as the reverse complement.
GCAACCACCACAAGAAGAACAGCAACAAGACTTCCGCCCCAGACCAGCCCAGCCATCCAGATGATGGGGGGCACTGCGTGAAGGTATCTTTGATTGCTACCCCCCCCCCCCCTTCCCACCATCAATCACTCTGACCACAATCAAGCAGACAAGACAACCAGGTTTCAGGGCCGCTACCTCCCAAGCAGCCTGGTTCACCTGACCTGACCCAAGGAAAACCAGATGCTGTGGGGATGCTACGAGTAGGGGTCTCAGGGCCGTTACTCCCCCCCCCCCCCCCCCCCCCCCCCTAATGATATGATATAATGCTCTTTTGTACATGCATCGGATTTACCGATGCACGCCAAAAAGGGGCCTAAGAAACGACTTTACAAAACGTTTGCAGAAAAATATTACAAGCTCGTCTGATTGGTCAAATGTTTTAAATTATTTTTAACCAAACCTTAATGGGCCAATCAACAAGAAGAAATGTATTTACCCTGTCACGTGATAGTTCGACGCGTGGTCGATTTGGAGGAGGAGTAAAACTTTAGCCAAACTATCGGCAAACAAAGGCGTTTCTTAGGACCGTTTTTGCTGAATTGCGCAAACTGCTTAGAGCGTTTGCTCTTGTGAAAATGGCCCCTGAACAGAATGTTCGTATTCGTATTCCCGTTCCACCTTTGAGAGAAAATTAGTTTTACGTCTTCTGGCACTGGCACAGGCACAAATGGGACATTTTTAAAAGATGAAGATAGAACTCCACATTTGAGAAGACAAAGTCAGTGAGTTTTGGTGGGAATCAACGTTTTGGGTTTTTTCCATGCTAGGTTGGTGACGAGTTTAAACAAAAGTCTTGATGGTCAAAGATCTATAGATAGTAGCCGCCACAACGGGTGGGATCATAACCAATCTCAAAAGTATTAAATCATGTATCTTTTATTATAATATTACTAGTTACACCCGTGCTCCGCACGGGTCCAGAAATAAAAAATTTGAAATGCAAAGAAAAGGGCGGAAGTTACGAAACACGGGTTCGGCATTCTTCGTGTTTTCCGAGGTAGATTCGGCAATTTCCGACACAGCTCGGGCGACGCAGACGACACAACATTTCAAGGAAATGTAATACATTTTGCCTTCAAAATCAACTTTCAAAAGCTAAATTGTGAACCAGACATAGCGGTATCGCGGCCCAACGCGTTCTTCTGGAACTGTATGGCAAGCAACAGTCCGACATTTACGCGGTTTCCGAGGTTTTACGTTCTTTTACACTTCTGGCCTTAGCGTATGGCTCCCCCCCCCCCACCTGCGTGCGCATCTCGACCCTTCCAACGGAAGTGTCGCCATCTTAGTCCTTATTTGTGTGTAAACAGCATCGATCTTGTATTTTTCAAACAAAGTTACTGACTAAGATGGCGGTTTCCCATAATAAAGCACGCTCCTTGTGGCCGGATATGACGACACATGGGTACAAGCCATCGCATCATAGATTTCTACCCATCACGGCAACAGCAACTAAACAACCGACGAGTCGTTTCTCTAAACTTACTGCCGAAGGTGTAGTAAACAAAGAAATTGAAAGTGTTGTTCACGGCAGACGACAACTGGAAAAACCTCCGAATGATCCAAGCCAAATTGTCATAGCGACCTCCCAGCTGCAAACCGGGAACGGTTAAGAAAATGGTACGCATCAATGTAGCCGGAATGATGCAAATAATGAACAGCACAGAAGTGCCGATGATGACTCGAGCTGTGACCAAATCTTTAGAAGTGACACCAGTGTTAGCTGTCGCTTTCTCCCGCCATTGAGTCAGTTCTTTCAGTTTGACGGCGGTTATGATCGTACAGACGCTGACGGAAATCAAAGAGAGACCGGGTATGAATAATCCTAAAAGTCCGCTATACATGGCATCCATGATACGTTTGTTTCTAAAATAGAAATCTCGAGGATAGCTGACAAACCTCGTACTGCCGTCTCTCTGATCGAACACGCAGAGAATGCTGTATCTGACTCCTACCACAAAAATTAAAGAAGTTGTAACGACCACCACCATTGTCCACATTGCTATCACAGTGGTCTTTGTCGACAAGAAGGTTTTCACTAGCAGCGGCCGAGTGACGCACAAACACCTTTCTAACGCAATAAAAGTATACACCAACTGGGACGAAGTCCCGAAGCCATGCAAACCCACCAAGAAATGCTTAATGAAAAACTGCATGAGTGGTCCTATCTCTCCTCCTTTGCCCACGAGGAACATGTAAGCAATGTCCGCAGTGTGGCCGTACACTACCGAAATGCTAACCAGATCAAGAAGAGAGAGCGTGAACAAGCACGCGTTGATTCTTTCCGTCAGTCCGTGTTTGTAGAAGACGACCATGTTGATGATGTTGGTGACGAAAGAGATGATGAACAGCACAGGCAGACATAAACCGATGAGGATGAAATTGACGATGTTGTCGACTTGTTTTGGAACCAGGCTATCTTGGTTATCCCATGGGACAGTCGGGAAGAAGTGGGTCGTCACACAGCCTTCAGGGATGACAGCTGAGGTTACATAGGCGGTGCTGTTCATTGTTGCTGATGTGGGGTAGCTTCTTCTTCTTCTTCTTCTTCTTCTTCCAGAAATGTCCACCTGCCGTTTATCGCAATTATTGACATGTAAGGGGTTCAAAAACGAAGATGCGCAGCACGGGGTGAGATAGGATTTGAGAAATATAATAAGTAATGGAAAAGCGTTTGTTGTTTACAATCACATTGAGAGGATATGAAGAGAGCAATTTGGTTGGGTATTTATTTTTTATTAGTTCAGATAGGTATTAAATATTAGATAACCATTTGTTGCTTTAAAGATGATATAAAGATATGAAAAGATGAACTTGGCTGAGTATTTTGTAGGCTTGAAATAGGTGGGGGAGGGGTTGAGTAAATTTTAGTAAGATGCAAGATAGAAGGAGTAAGTCATGCACGACGCTCGGGCCTCACATGATGCATGTACGACCGTTAAGCATGCCCAGTTCAGCCAGGAACGCCTGGGCCCCACACGATGCATGCAGACGGGAATATGTATATGAATCATGCGTGACCGCCAAAAAGGCCCCACATTGTGCATGGGCGCGCGGGAAAGAGATGAGTGGGGAGGGAGGGGGTGTTTGTTGGGGGGCGAAGCATGGTCTTAGGCATGTTGTTTCAGCACCCTCGAGGTGAAGGTGCTGAGTGTGGGTGACTGGATTGTTTCTGCGGGCAGATCGTTCCAATCGCAGATTGTACGGGGAAAATAAGAATATTTGCGGTAGTCTGCCCTTGAGACAATGCATTAAAACTGTTGGTTGTGGCTGCGTCTCCTGTTGGTGGGGGGCATGGGCGTCAAAGCGCTATTGTCCACGCAGGCTAGTCCGTTCAGGATCTTATAGAACATGGACAGCCTGGAGGCGCTGCAGCGTTCTGCCAGAGATGGCCACTGTAGCTGCTGCAGCATGTCGCCAACACTTGACGTGTTCCTGTGCCTGTTGACAACGAACCTTGCTGCTCTGCGCTGGACTTTCTCAAGGTCCGTGATGAGTCTGCCGGTGTGTGGGTCCCAAACAGGGCTGGCATACTCTACAACTGGTCTCACCATGGCCTTGTACGCGAGCTCCTCGGTTGCTGTGGAGCACACCTTCAGGTTCCGTCTCAAGAAGCCCAGGGTTCTGTTGGCCCTCGCTCAGGAAGCTTCAATGGTCGGTCTTCAGGGTGACCACAAGGTATTTTGCTGAGAACACTCTTCCAAGGCTATGGCCGTGTAGGCTGGAGTTGGCGTTGAGTGGCGCTTTTTGCTACGCGTAAGAGGCAGCTAGATACATTTGGCGGGGTGGAATGCCATGTCCCACTCCCTCTCCCAATCTTCTAGTCTACGGAGGTCTTCTTGAAGCTTGGCCGGGTCGTCATTGGAGGTGATGAAACGGTATACAGCGGTGTCTTCTGCGAATAAGCGAGATGGGGATGAGATTCTAGAAGGTAGGTCGTTGATGTAAGTAAGGAAGAGGCACGGTCCTACACAGGACAGTCCCCTGGGGCACACCGGATTTCCCCTGCACGTAGCTCGACTGGGCACCGTTGACCACTACGGCCTGCCTTCAGTTGCTGAGGAAGTTTGCTACCCAGCTGTTGGTGCTTCCTCAGGTTCCATAGTGGTCAAGCTTGTGGGTCAGCAGACTGTGGTTCACGCGGTCCAAGGCTTTTTCAAAATCCATGATAATAAATCAGAGTAGCTGGGTCTTGCATGAGTTATATAACCTTTAAATAAATTTTACATTGAAAAATATTTTTAAATGAATAGAACCATCGATATTGGTCATTGTTTTCCATGTCTGCGTGCCAATTCTGTTTAAAAGAGCAAATCAGTCTATCCTTAAATTCCTATTTAAATTGATGCTCATTTCCGACCCCGTGAGATACCCAAACAATACCAAAGCCATGTACAAAAATAACTTTTTAAATCCTAAATGCCCAATTTTCTCTGTTTAAGTTATCTAACTGAAGAAGCATCATATCGTAAGTCTGTCTACATAAACGCGTCTGGGGAAGCCTCAGTAATTTTAGCTGATATTTTATACACTCAACGAATGTCCTAATGTACATAGGGTATCTACCCGTTTCTCCATATAAAAATGTATTGGACGAATGTATCGAACCTGTAGAAAACGTTTGGTGGCATAGGTATGAACTTTTTCAACAGATGAGTTAGTGAGTAATCCCCATAATATTTCAGATCCATATGTCCAAATGAGTTCTATCTATGAATCGAACAATTTCCAGAAAATAGAACAATCAATGCAATTAAGTCTTTTCTGTGATTTTAATATCGAAATTTACCTTTTCTGAAAGATTCTTCCCATGCGTTATTTAAGCTTAGTTTAGTAGAGAACATCATTCCTAGGTATTTATCTGGAGAGAGAGAGAGAGAGAGAGAGAGAGAGAGAGAGAGAGAGAGAGAGAGAGAGAGAGAGAGAGAGAGAGAGAGAGAGAGAGGGGGGGGAGAGAGAGAGGAGGGGAGAGAGAGAGAGAGGGGAGAGAGAGAGAGAGGGGCAGAGACAGAGGCAGACACAGAAGAGAGAGGGACAGAGAGAGAGAGACAGAGACAGACAGACAAACTCAGAAAGACAGACAGAGAGAGTTCCTAAATCCCCTACTACCCTATTCACCCCACCCCATCCACCCATGATGCCCTCCCTACCAAGGGAATCGAACGAGT
>CM065695.1:3886375-3901375 GCA_017654935.2 Phymorhynchus buccinoides | reverse complement strand
ACGGGTTTTCACTGGTTGGTATTATCCTGCAATCAGGGACGAAAGTAAAGTGGGAGCTTTACAGTGGCACGCCTTTAGGGATTGTGTATATTACATGCGGAAACCCATGCTCATTATCTGCAGATAAGTACAATTAACGTAAAGAAATAAGTGGATGGGATAAGCGCACGTGGAAGCCCATGCGCATGATATCCCGTCCTCTTAGTTCTTAATTGTTTTACTTATTTGCAGATTGCGGCTGGGATATGCAACCCATGCAGTGCGCACAAAGCCACACGTCCACTAAAGTCGTACAAATGTACGATTCGATCGCGTGGTCTCTGTGACGAGGGACTGGGCTAAAGGTGAAGTCTCTGGGGAAGACCTTTAATGTGTTCAATTTTCAATGAGAACATTTTCCTTTGAGCCCACTTCTCTAGGGTGTGGGAGATGAGCGACTTCCCGGCCCCTTTTCATCCAATACATTTATATTTTTGCCCTGGTTCTTGCTCGTATGATTGAAGGAAATACAAGTGGTAGATTTGCTCTTAATGACAGACAGAGAGAAGTAGGTTTTTACATGAAAATTACAAAACTTCCACTCTCGTCCGTCTGACCAAAGGGTGAACATTATTTGTACACTTGTATTTTATTTACTCACAAATCTGCAAACACAGATTATGAAGCAATATGAAAGCAGCTCAACGGCGCCAAAACAAAATATATATGAAAATTTAAATCCGAAAGTATTATACAAGACTTTTGTCTGTCTGAAAAGTTTAGCCCCAAGCCGGAAGGGTCACTTATATTATCAAGTGTCCTGGTTAAGTTAGAGTTATTTGCACTGTCCCAAGGACTTAGCTGAAGTAAGTTTCCTCTGTCGGGATCGGTGAGTGCTGGAGTGACTAGGCTGGCACTTCAGGTGAGAGGTCGCCCAGTAGTTCTGGATGGGGCGTCGCGGGATGGCACGGCACAGGCGTGGTCTCCTCGTGGGTTCTGGGTGCGGTGGCGACTTGGTTGCAGCATCGTCTTGGTAATCGTGAGTCAGTGATTAAGCTTCCTGACCACGGTGCCCTGCTGAGAATCACAGGAGAATATGGGTGTAGATCTCTATGGATTAGGGATATGGGCTTCAGCCGGCGGGAGATTTGTGAATCCCAACCGGCTAGAAGGCCGCTCTTGTACAATAGCACTATGAAAAATAATATGAATTTCAGTTGTCAAACTGAAATAAAACATGAAAGGTGTACTGGAATCAACTGTTATGATTCAGTAACAAGCTAGATCAAAATCTATGATCAATCAAGCAAGCAAATATAATTCTCAGTCCAACACTTGGAAAGGAATGTAAAGTGAACAAACTTAGATCATGCAAAAATATAGTTAAAAGCGGCAAGTTTGCAACCAAGTAGTTTCACACATACACGTGTATCTACCGATCTCCAAACATGAGAAAGAAGGCCCAGCCGAGTGGGACCAAAACACTTATTTTAACATCTAATTATTACATTAACTCCTTGTTTTTATATCTCATTATTATCATTTACATTTCATCAATGCGCTTAACTCAGTGCAAACTGCGCGTGAGATTTTGTGCAAGACTACATAATGAATATCATTAGGTCCGTGCATGCAAACATAATTAATATCATTAGAATGTATTTACAGTTTGTCAACACCAACACGATATTTACATCTGTTCTCTATTTTTGTTGGTAATTATTAGCTTCTGAAGTTTTGATGTACAAAGGTCGACTAGAGCGTTTGAATGCTGTTTTGATAAAATGAAGTGCTTGAATATCTTAGGAGAAAGAAATAATAGTGGGGGGGGGGGGAATGGAGAGAGAGAGAGAGAGAGAGAGAGAGAGAGAGAGAGAGAGAGAGAGAGAGAGAGAGAGAGAGAGAGAGAGAAAGAGAGAGGGGGAGCTTGCTTTATAGGGTCTATGTCCTGTAGACATTGGTTTATTTCTACTTTATGGTATTTCGTTTTTAATTTTCCGTGTTCAAACTCATTTAAAAACTATTGCATTGGTTCGTGTGCTATCTATCGCTACATCGCCCTTTGTCAACAAACTAAGTTTTAATGTTCTCCAAGCTCTCGTCCGTGCTCCTGCCAAGCAAGTTTTTGCTACAAAGTGACGTATTGATATACTTATTAGACCTACAATTGATATCCACACCAGTTTTCTTTATATACTCTGTTATTGCTGATTTATACAACAAGCAAACAACTACGCGACAAGTGCAAAGTGACGTTATTTTATTCACAAGAAACAAAACAAAACTACTGGATATTTCGGCGAATGCGCCTTTAGGGGAAGACGGGGTAAAAAGCGCATGGGCGGGTAAGAAGCCCACCCCAATTCTCTCATGAAATGAAGCAAATTTCAGTCTCATTTTGCCCATGAGACGAGCGTTAATGTCTAGCATTCGTCTCATGGGCAAATTTGACTGAAATGTTCTTTCAGCTGTGTATATGTTTTGAAGGTTGCTTAGGTAAGCTTCCTAAAGTTTTGCCACTCGATGTTTCTCCTTAATTGTGGAGAAGGAACACGCGATGTTTCTCCTGAATTGTGGAGAAGGAACACTCGGTGTTTCTCCTGAATTGTGGAGAAGGAACACGCGATGTTTCTCCTTAATTGTGGAGAAGGAACACGCGATGTTTCTCCTGAATTGTGGAGAAGGAACACTCGGTGTTTCTCCTGAATTGTGGAGAAGGAACACTCGGTGTTTCTCCTGAATTGTGGAGAAGGAACACTCGACGTTTCTCCTGAATTGTGGAGAAGGAACACGCGATGTTTCTCCTGAATTGTGGAGAAGGAACACGCGATGTTTCTCCTGAATTGTGGAGAAGGAACACTCGATGTTTCTCCTGAATTGTGGAGAAGGAACACTCGGTGTTTCTCCTGAATTGTGGAGAAGGAACACTCGACGTTTCTCCTGAATTGTGGAGAAGGAACACTCGATGTTTCTCCTGAATTGTGGAGAAGGAACACGCGATGTTTCTCCTGAATTGTGGAGAAGGAACACTCGGTGTTTCTCCTGAATTGTGGAGAAGGAACACTCAGTGTTTCTCCTGAATTGTGGAAAAGGAACACTCGGTGTTTCTCCTGAATTGTGGAGAAGGAACACTCGATGTTTCTCCTGAATTGTGGAGAAGGAACACTCGGTGTTTCTCCTGAATTGTGGAGAAGGAACACTCAGTGTTTCTCCTGAATTGTGGAAAAGGAACACTCGGTGTTTCTCCTGAATTGTGGAGAAGGAACACTCGATGTTTCTCCTGAATTGTGGAAAAGGAACACTCGGTGTTTCTCCTGAATTGTGGAGAAGGAACACTCGGTGTTTCTCCTGAATTGTGGAGAAGGAACACTCAGTGTTTCTCCTGATAGTCCATCACGTAGGAAGTGAAACCCTCCCCCCCCCTGGGGATTTTTGCAGACAGTGTTTTTTGGATAGCTTGGGTCCTAAGAAACTCAATGCAGGTTGTTTGCATCCTGGCAAATTGATCCGGTGGCAATGGTGCGCTGACAAAGTTACGATTTACCGAACCTTGATGCGTCACTGCTGACAGGAGGGTTACCTATATTGTTTGATTTGATAGTGCTTAGAAAGCATAGTTTTTGACAGTCTGACCATTTAGATATTGCAAACATGCTATCAGGCATCCCGTCTATGTTTTGGGCGATAGTGCTCCACTGCCGGCCATTTTGCTATGATTATAAATGAATTTGTGAGTGCACCATCGTATACAGAAAGGGTGCGGAACTTGCTTGAGTTGCAGTGAGCTACCAAAACTAATGACCTTCCCCTCCATCTGGCAAGCCTCCAGAACATGGTGAAGCTGTTCTTCTGCTATTATCATCCCAATTATGCACGGTACGTTGCAGTGTACCTGCAAAGCATGCTCAATCTGTCTTCAACACATCCTGTTGCAGAAAAACTTTTGCAAGAGAAAGGATTCAGTGTCAACCGGTCATCTGTACCTGGGTCTTGAACTGCAGTTGACATCACAAATGAACAAACAATAAACAAGCATGCAAACAGCAAGAGTGGCCTCGTTGGATTTAGTCAGAACCAGTCAGCATACTACAGGTGGGTCACGACAAGAGTTTCCAGAAGTCAGTACCATGAAGCAACCCTGGAAAAAGCTGACATGGACAGTCAAGAGTGCTCTGCGCACAAGGATCTCAGACCATCTCAAATCGCTCAGAGTGAGGTCAATACTCTGAAGGTGATGCAGGCAGTGCAGAACTTTGTGAACCCCTTTCAGATTGAAAACAAAGACGAGCTGTACTGCCTGTCTTCTGGGGCACCAGCACCAAGAGAAGTTGAGAATGATCTTCTCAATGCTGACAGAGTTGGAGAGGAAGCATACAGGCAGTTTGTTAATGACAGACTGATTGAGAGAACAGTCAGTTTCAACGACCCTGTCAAGAAGGCCAATTTGAAGACTTTTGCAAAGACTGCCAAGTCCGTGAAAGTGACAGGAACATCAAAGAAGATCTAACAAATCACAGCAGAAAGGAATGTCTTTTCCCAACTTGTTCTTCTAGCTGTCAAACACAAGATCAGCTTGGAACGTGTACTTCAGTTTCCACTGGGACCTGTTCCCTGGTCCCCTGCCATGTCTGATGGAACGCCAGCAAAAATGGACAAAGCAAAACTGTTGCACTTCTTGGAAAGTGAATCCCACATCGCAGAAAAGCCTGCCAGCAACAATGTGTACGTCATAGATGGCAATGCTATGTTCCAGCAGCAAGTTGCACTACCTCCTACGTTTGGAGAACTAGCTGAGAAGATCTTTGACCAGTTGCTGCAGGAGTCCAGAGTTGACTTTGTCACGGACACATACTGACAACATTCAATCAAAGGCATTGAGAGGAAGCGGAGAGGAACATCAAAGAAACATCTGATCAAAGGACCAGCAACCAGAGTACCCAGAGACTGGAAAGCCTTTCTATCCAATGATGACAACAAGACCAGTTTGACCAGATTCCTCCAGGAGGAATGGAAAAAGAACAAATATGCACTCAAACTTGAGGGAAGACAGATCCTGTTTGTTTGTGAGGAGAAGTGCATCAGGCTGAGAAGTGCCAATGGGATGACATTCTCAGAAGAAGTGGAAGAATTGTGTTCAAATCAAGAAGAGGCGGACACCAAGATCATCTTGCACTGTCACCAAATTGCAGCCAGCTCTCCTGAAGATACAACAATATCTGTTCGATCACCAGACACAGATGTGTTTGTGCTGCTTCTCAAGTTTTCACAGAACATCAACAAAACAGTTCTGTTTGACACTGGCACTGGAGATAAGAGACGACTTCTGGATGTCAAATTGTTGCTGACACTGGAGAGGACCTGTGTAAGGATCTCCCTGCATTGCATGCATACTCAGGCTGTGATTGTACTAGTGCATTTGTGAGTAAGGGGAAAGTGGCTGCTCTCAAGCTTTTACAAAAGAATCCAGGTTTTCTGGAAGCGTTCTTGCAGCATGGAACATCTAACACCATGCCAGAATTTCTCTTTGAAAAGCTAGAGGACTTCACATGCCAACTATATGGGTCTTCTTCACTGAAAGACATCAATGTGCTGCATCACCAGAAGTTCATTCAGCGCTTTGACAGCGTGACACCATGTGGACTGAACAGCTATCAGGGGATAGATATGAGCTTGCTTCCCCCATGCAGAGACTCTCTGAAAATGCACTTGAGGAGGGTGAACTACCAAACACACATCTGGCTGTCAGCAAGCAAGCAAATGTCCACTGTTTCAGACCCAACAGAAAATGGCTGGGAGCTTGTAGGCGACAGGCTGGAGATCAAGTGGACGAACGGCTACTTTGTGCCGCAGGAACTTGCGAACATTCTTGTGGAGCAGCCACAACAAGGATTAGAGCAACAGGAAGAGGAGCCTGAAGAAGAACAGCCTTTTGAACCAGACTTTGACGACGTTGATGAATACTTCTTTGATGAAGACTGACTGTAAGTTGATGAACACTGACCTTATCACAGTTCTATTCAGTTTCTGCCAAATATTTGCTTCTGATGATGTTGACGAGTATTTGGTTGATTAAGACTGGTAGTACATTATGCGCACAATACCCCCTCTCCCCCTCAGACTAAAAAATAAGAAAAGCAGGGACAACTGATGTGAGATATCAATTTCTCCATTGATAAACGTATCAAAACTCTTTGTGAGTGGGCACACAGTAAGTGAATACTTTTCCAGAACTCCACTGCTGTTGCGGTTGACTTAACTGTGATTATAAGTGATTAACCTACGTACACCATCACCAAAAAGCAAAGTACAGAAGCCTGATAGCACGTTTGCAATATCTAATTGTCAGAATGTCAAAAACTATGCATTCTAAGCATTATCAAATCAAACAGTATAGGTAACCCTTCTCTCGGCAGTGACGCGTCACAGTTCGGTACATCGTAACTTTGTAAGCTCACCATTGCTACCGGATCAAATTGCCAGGATGCAAACAACCTGCATTGAGTTTCTTAGGACCCAAGGTATCCAGAAAACACTGTCTGCAAAAATCCCCAGGGGGGGGGATGGGGGGTATTGGGCCCGTAACGGACTATGAATTGTGGAGAAGGAACACTCAGTGTTTCTCCTGAATTGAGGAGAAGGAACACTCAATGTTTCTCCTGAATTGTGGAGAAGGAACACTCGACGTTTCTCCTGAATTGTGGAGAAGGAACACTCAATGTTTCTCCTGAATTGTGGAGAAGGAACACTCGATGTTTCTCCTGAATTGTGGAAAAGGAACACTCGGTGTTTCTCCTGAATTGTGGAAAAGGAACACTCGGTGTTTCTCCTGAATTGTGGAGAAGGAACACTCGACGTTTCTCCTGAATTGTGGAGAAGGAACACTCGATGTTTCTCATGAATTGTGGAGAAGGAAGACTCGGTGTTTCTCCTAAATTATGGAGAAGGAACACTCAGTGTTTCTCCTAAATTATGGAGAAGGAACACTCAGTGTTTCTCCTGAATTGTGGAGAAGGAACACTCAGTGTTTCTCCTGAATTGTGGAGAAGGAACACTCGATGTTTCTCCTGAATTGTGGAGAAGGAACACTCGATGTTTCTCCTGAATTGTGGAGAAGGAACACTCAGTGTTTCTCCTGAATTGTGGAGAAGGAACACTCAATGTTTCTCCTGAATTGTGGAGAAGGAACACTCAATGTTTCTCCTGAATTGTGGAAAAGGAACACTCGATGTTTCTCCTGAATTGTGGAGAAGGAACACTCGGTGTTTCTCCTGAATTGAGGAGAAGGAACACTCGATGTTTCTCCTGAATTGTGGAGAAGGAACACTCGATGTTTCTCCTGAATTGTGGAGAAGGAACACTCGGTGTTTCTCCTGAATTGTGGAGAAGGAACACTCGGTGTTTCTCCTGAATTGTGGAGAAGGAACACTCAATGTTTCTCCTGAATTGTGGAGAAGGAACACTCAATGTTTCTCCTCAATTGCAGATAAGGAACACTCAATGCTTCTCCTGAATTGTAGAAAAGGAACACTCAATGCTTCTCCTGAATTGTAGAAAAGGAACACTCAGTGTTTCTCCTGAATTGAGGAGAAGGAACACTCAATGTTTCTCCTGAATTGTGGAGAAGGAACACTCGACGTTTCTCCTGAATTGTGGAGAAGGAACACTCAATGTTTCTCCTGAATTGTGGAGAAGGAACACTCAATGTTTCTCCTGAATTGGGGAGAAGGAACACTCAATGTTTCTCCTGAATTGAGGAGAAGGAACACTCAATGTTTCTCCTGAATTGTGGAGAAGGAACACTCAATGTTTCTCCTCAATTGCAGATAAGGAACACTCAATGCTTCTCCTGAATTGTAGAAAAGGAACACTCAATGCTTCTCCTGAATTGTAGAAAAGGAACACTCAATGTTTCTCCTGAATTGTGGAGAAGGAACACTCAGTGTTTCTCCTGAATTGTGGAGAAGGAACACTCGGTGTTTCTCCTGAATTGTGGAAAAGGAACACTCGGTGTTTCTCCTGAATTGTGGAGAAGGAAGACTCGGTGTTTCTCCTGAATTGTGGAGAAGGAACACTCAGTGTTTCTCCTGAATTGTGGAGAAGCAACACTCGGTGTTTCTCCTGAATTGTGGAGAAGGAACACTCGGTGTTTCTCCTGAATTGTGGAGAAGGAACACTCGGTGTTTCTCCTGAATTGTGGAGAAGGAACACTCGGTGTTTCTCCTGAATTGTGGAGAAGGAAGACTCGGTGTTTCTCCTGAATTGTGGAGAAGGAACACTGGGCGTTTCTCCTGAATTGTGGAGAAGGAACACTCGACGTTTCTCCTGAATTGTGGAGAAGGAACACTCAATGTTTCTCCTGAATTGTGGAGAAGGAACACTCGGTGTTTCTCCTGAATTGTGGAGAAGGAACACTCGGTGTTTCTCCTGAATTGTGGAGAAGGAACACTCGGCGTTTCTCCTGAATTGTGGAGAAGGAACACTCGACGTTTCTCCTGAATTGTGGAGAAGGAACACTCAATGTTTCTCCTGAATTGTGGAGAAGGAACACTCGAGTGTTTCTCCTGAATTGTGGAGAAGGAACACTCGGTGTTTCTCCTGAATTGTGGAGAAGGAACACTCGGTGTTTCTCCTGAATTGTGGAGAAGGAACACTCGGTGTTTCTCCTGAATTGTGGAGAAGGAACACTCGGTGTTTCTCCTGAATTGTGGAAAAGGAACACTCAATGTTTCTCCTGAATTGTGGAGAAGGAACACTCGGTGTTTCTCCTGAATTGTGGAAAAGGAACACTCAATGTTTCTCCTGAATTGTGGAGAAGGAACACTCGGTGTTTCTCCTGAATTGTGGAAAAGGAACACTCAATGTTTCTCCTGAATTGTGGAGAAGGAACACTCGGTGTTTCTCCTGAATTGTGGAGAAGGAACATCCGATGTTTCTCCTGAATAGGGCATTTGCCACGATTGTTCGTTCTCTATACTAGATTACCAATTTGCCCGCACTCGTTCTGCCCGAGTTACGCTGACCTTTCTAATTCAACTCTCTAAATTCAACTCAGTGAATTTGAAGGTCGTCCTCACGTGGCAAACGCCCTATTGTGGAGACATTAATTAATCTTTAATTTAATGTCTTTTCACACGAATAGTGATTTTAGACAGCATGCAAAAATGTAACCAATTAAAAAAATACAAAAATAATTAACAACAAATACCCGAAGGTGCTGATGACACCCAGAGACGCACCGGCCACGTCCGCCTAATAGGGGAAGACGGGGTAAAAAGCGCATGGGCGGGTAAGAAGCCCACCCCAATTATCTCATGAAATGAAGCAAATTTCAGTCTCATTTTGCCCATGGGACGAGCGTTAATGTCTAGCATTCGTCTCATGGGCAAATTTGACTGAAATTTTCTTTATTTCATGAGATAATTGGGGTGGGCTTCTTACCCGCCCATGCGCTTTTTACCCCGTCTTCCCCTACCACCACGATCCTTTCTGCTTTTAAATTATAGGGGTTCTCTCCCTTTTTGTGAGTTTCGGAAATCATGCGCGCAGATGCAAGAGCCGATACTTATGGTTGTTTAGCAGGTATTGTTCAGAACAAAAAACACTTAATCGCTTTGAAATCATTCTACGGATAAAAAAAAGACAGAAAGAAAGAAAGGAAGAAAGAAACAAGAAAGCCTTGTGAATTTTTCCTGCTCTCATTTTCCTGTTCTCATTCTTCGCACAATGTCGTTCGTCTTCTGTAATTGTTTCTGGCTTCCTTTACAAACAAGTTCTTCCTCTTCCGTTTTCTGTAGTTTCTTTAAAAGAGAATTGTTTGTCCACAGATTCCTTTTAAAGCTTGAAGCCCTTCGGCTTAGAAAGAAAACTAGAAACAATCGTGTGCCACAAAGTCAGACAAATCTCGCCATGTCTTTGCTCTCGTCTGACAAGCGAGTGCTTCAATTTAACTTCCGCCTATAAATTCAAGGGGTTCCCTCCCTTTCATCCGGGCTGCTGGAGTCATGTTTGCAGAACGCAGGGCAGATAATCATGTTTGCTGGTAAAGAAGCATTGCTCAGATTGAAAACACACAGAAGCTTTTTCAATCGTTTGCAAATCAATCTGCAAATTTGTAGACAGAACAGTAAAACAAAAACTATCAGATCACAAAGAAGGATAAATGTTGTATGTTTAAATGCTACATTGTTTTTATCATCTTCACAGAGTCTGATCCCCACCCCGACCCCTACTCCCACCCTCCAATAACTGAGGTTTCGGTTTACATATTACAATTTATTATACATTGTATATTATTGATTGAGTCGTAGATTTGCTTTGTATATTACATCTATCATGTGTATATCATCATAATTAGTTCTGTGTCGCGGCAATACGGGAATTTCCTGACGAAATGTATGGAACGTACTTTAACCCTTTCGCCGCCAGCCATTTTTCAGCAAAAGAAATTCCATTAAACTTACAAAAAAATCATCTGCAATATGGGAATTCCTCTATGACATGAATAGCGTAAGGTCTGTCCTTGCCTCCTAAGATTAAAAAAACAGGGTCTTTGGATAACAGACCCTGGTTTGAGGCCTCTTCGTGGCATGGGCGTTACATCATTGTGGTGCTAAAATGCAACATTGGTGGTGAAAGGGTTAAATGTTGCCACGTAATGGTCGTTTTGTTTCTTATTTGTACTTGTTTATATCAATGTTCTATCTGGAACACCCTACCATATGAATTTCGTTCTGCTAAATCTTTCCTATCTTTCAAAAACGCTCTTAAAACTCATCTCTTCCGGCAATACCTCTGATTTCTTCCTTGTCCTGTTTCCTGCATTAAAACTATGTTCCCCACATTGTGTGTAAGTGTGTGTGTGTGTGTGTGTGTGTGTGTGTGTGTGTGTGTGTGTGTGTGTGTGTGCGTGCGCGTGCGCGTGCGTGTGCGTGCGTGTGCGTGTGCGTGTGTGTGTGTGTGTGTGTGTGTGTGTTCGCGTGTGTATGTGTTCGCGTGTGTATGTGCGTGCGTGTTGCGGCTGTGTGCATGTTTGTGATAGTTAATATTGTAGTAGCTTATCTATATATTTATTATCTATATATTTATTTATTTCAATAATTGTGAAGCGCCGTGAGCTCAAGAGAAAAAGGGCGCTCTATAAATGTTAATTACCATTATTATTATTATTATTATTATTATTATTATTATTATTATTATTATTATATCTATCATATGTCGAATACTATTTTCGGGATAAAGGAATCTTTAATTAAAACGGACATCGTTTTATACGGCGCTCAGTCTGGTGTAAAACCACAGAAGACAGATGTGTTCGGGGCTATTTACATGGCGTCTCTTATTAAGGGCCAGCCACACGTCAGCTAAAATCGCACGACTGTGCGATACGATTCGATCACGTGATCTCGAAGCGCGAATCACATGTATCTGGAAGACCACGTGATCGAATCGAATCGTATCGTACGGTCGTACGATTATAGCTGACGTGTGGCTGGCCCTTTACAATCGTGTAGTGAGTGATCAGAGGGTCCGACACACTGCATATGAGTCGATCCAAATGCGATCCGATTGTGACATTTGTGAGGCATGTTGTTGTTGTTGTTGATATACCCTGGCTAACAGACGCCAGGGATCATCCCAACAGCCGAAGCACTTGAACACTATGGTACAAATGCATCGGCCTACGGATGAGGACATTACGCGTACGACCGTTTTTTGATTACCCCGCCACGTAGGCAGCCACACTCCGTTTTCGGGGGAGTGAGGCATGATTCTCGTGAAATTCTACTATCTAATTGAATCTGATAAAGGGGAAGACGGGGTAAAAAGCGCATGGGCGGGTAAGAAGCCCACCCCAATTATCTCATGAAATGAAGCAAATTTCAGTCTCATTTTGCCCATGAGACGAGCGTTAATGTCTAGCATTCGTCTCATGGGCAAATTTGACTGAAATTTTTTTTATTTCATGAGATAATTGGGGTGGGCTTCTTACCCGCCCATGCGCTTTTTACCCCGTCTTCCCCAACTAGTTATCTTCACTACATTTGTAGTCCCCCGTACACGAATCTGATGAAATATCTGTATTTTTCCATCACAAGAAAGAGAGACAGAAAGAGGTAGTTGGTCAATCGGGCAACTCTGCATGTAAAAGGAGCACCATGCCCAAGTTTCCAACCAGTGATGTGCCCACATTAGCAACACTATATTACCTTCGGTTTGGGGGTGTTCTAGAAAACCCGTGTGGTTTGAACGGAAAACGGCACATTTTGTTTGCTAAGCATAGATGAAAGGTTCCTTTGTTTGGAAACAAATGTTTGTCACAAATCACAAGCATGAAAACGTGTGTCACAACAAGACTGTGGCCTAAATGTTACATCAAATGTGGTAAAAACAAAAGTGACTAAAATCAGTCTAAAATAGGGGAAGACGGGGTAAAAAGCGCATGGCGGGTAAGAAGCCCACCCCAATTATCTCAGGAAATGAAGCAAATTTCAGTCTCATTTTGCCCATGAGACGAGCGTTAATGTCTAGCATTCGTCTCATGGGCAAATTTGACTGAAATTTTCCTTTATTTCATGAGATAATTGGGGTGGGCTTCTTACCCGCCCATGCGCTTTTTACCCCGTCTTCCCCTACTTGCCGCCCCAAAAGCAGCTGGAAATGTTTGCAGTAGAGCAAGGAAAGGAAATACATCCCAATGCGAGGCTTTAAAACACGTGACTCGTGATTGGCTGTCTAAACCAATGGGGTGCTCATATTTCCAACATGCTCAAATATGCTGCACTTCCCTTATTTTGGGTCTTCATGAGCATAGCGAACGAAAATAGTAGAAATGATTTTGTAGACGGAATTATTTCACGTGAATCATGACTCACAGACAATGTCGCAATCGGATCGCATTTGGATTGAATTGTATGTAGTGAGCTGGACCCCTAACAGTGAGTGGTGTGTTTAATGTCTGGCTGGTACTGTGGGGGTGGGGGTGGGTTAATGAAAGTCTTCCAATGAAGATTGTCTGCCCTAAGCCACTACATGTCTTCACTTAGTGACTATCTCTTTACTCAGAGAGAGAGAGAGAGAGAGAGAGAGAGAGAGAGAGAGAGAGAGAGAGAGAGAGAGAGAGAGAGAGAGAGAGAGAGAGAGAGAGAGAGAGAGAGAAGTCGAAGTCAAACATTTCAATGAATAGGCCTTTCTGCCCGTATCATATGGAGGGGTGGGGATGGGAGAACACAATGAATCAAAATAACAGTTCTAGCAAAATCATACATCATTGAAAATCCAAACACAACCATGCAGCAAGAAAGAGAGAGAGAGAGAGAGAGGGGAGGGGGAAGAAAGGGAGAGAGAGAAAGATAGAGAGAGAGGAGAGAGAGAGAGAGAGAGAGAGAGAGAGAGAGAGAGAGAGAGAGAGAGAGAGAGAGAGAGAGAGAGAGAGAGAGAGAGAGAGAGAGAGAGAGAGAGATAACTCTGAACACTGAACCGTTTATTCGTATAAGCCATTAGCCCTTTCTGAAGGGGAGAAACAATTGACAAGAGAGACAAACAGACACACACGCGCGCGCACGCGCACACACACATATATACAAAATGAGAAAGAGAGAGAGAGAGAGAGAGAGAGAGAGAGAGAGAGAGAGAGAGAGAGAGAGAGAGAGAGAGAGAGAGCGTGCGTGCGTGCGTGCGTGCGTGTGTGCGTGTGTGTGTGTGTGTGTGTGTGTGTGTGTGTGTGTGTGTGTGTGTGTGTGTGTGTGTGCTTGAGTGACATTCAAAACATTTGCTGGTTGTACGCAGTTGATATAATAATGTTAATGTTTTACGTCCTCCCGATTCCGAGACGCAGTTAAGATTGTTAACCGTTTTTGAATAACTATGGAGCTTGAAACCCTTAAAAAGATCAATAAAAAAAAATATAAAAACTTATACACAAATAGTGATGATGATGATGATGATGATGATGATGATGATGATGATGATGATGATGATGATAATAATACTATAATAATAATAATAATAATAATAATAATAATAATAATAATCATAATAATCATAATAATCATAATCATATAGTAAAAAGCCAACTGTCCGTCCGTGTGTGTGTGTGTGTGTGTGTGTGTGTGTGTGTGTGTCTGAAACATGAAACGGGCCTTATAACTCCGCCGTTTTTCGACCGAATCGCTTCAAATTTGCTGTGAGCCCTAACTGGGCGATGGCAACGGCAACCGAGGCGGCCGTGTCATTTTTGCAAATGCGCGAAACGGTATTTCTGCACCGATTGCCTTCAAATTTGGCAGATATATGACCGGGGACGGTGACTATCAATGTGCCAAACCGGAAGCGAATCCATTACTTAGGCGCATAACAGCAGCATGATGCAAAACGGGCCTTATAACTCCGCCGGTTTTCAACCGAATCGCGTCCAATTTGCTGTCAGGTTTGCTGTCACCGGGGCAAAGCCTGGCAGCAAATTTGAAGAAAATCGGGAGAGCGCGTCACTCTCAGAGCAGCGCCAACGGGAAATGGGGCTTTATAACTCTGCCGTTTCTTAACGAAATCGCTTCAAATTTGCTGTACTCAGCGTTACCAGTACTTGGCGTTACCGTTACTAGGCGTTACCGTTACTAGGGAGAGCGCATCACTCTCAGAGCAGCGCCAACGTGAAACGGGGCCTTATAACTCCACCGTTTCTTTACCAAATCGCTTCAAATTTGCTGTACTCAGCGTTACCA
The DNA here is from genome assembly GCA_017654935.2 of Phymorhynchus buccinoides. Classification (NCBI taxonomy): domain Eukaryota; kingdom Metazoa; phylum Mollusca; class Gastropoda; order Neogastropoda; family Raphitomidae; genus Phymorhynchus; species Phymorhynchus buccinoides. Next base: position 3,886,676 of record CM065695.1, on the reverse strand, counting down.
ATACTTGGCATTACCGTTACTAGGCGTTACCGTTACTAGGCGTTACTGGTACTCGTCGTTGCGCTAGTCATATACTAATTTAGTAAGTGTCTGTGTGTCTGAAACACGAAACGGGCCTTATAACTCCGCCATTTTTCGACCGAATCGCTTCAAATTTGCTGTGAGCCTTAACGGGGCGATGGCAATGGCAACCGACGCGGCCGTGTCATTTGCGCGGTTTTGCAAATGCGCGAAACGCGCATCCGCCGTCATTTCGGCGCCCGTATCTCCGGTATTTCTGGACCGATTGCCTTCAAATTTG
>CM065695.1:3876375-3878875 GCA_017654935.2 Phymorhynchus buccinoides | reverse complement strand
TCGTTCTAGCCAAGGAAAGTTCAGTAGAAACTGTGCTATTGGTTTCAAGGACAAAGCGTAACGGGAGAAATTGGAATGCTAGAAGAATGTTTGGGTGAGAGAGAGAGAGGGGTGGGGTGGAGAGAGAATGTGTGTGTGTCTGTATGATAGAGAGAGAGAGAGAGAGTGTGTGTGTGTGTGTGTGTGTGTGTGTGTGTGTGTGTGTGTGTGTGTGTGTGTGTGTGTGTGTGTGTGTGTGTGTGTGTGTGTACGTGCGTGCGTGTGCGTGCGTGCGTGTGTGTGCGTGATCAGAATCATATAAACAATGTAACTAAGTTTTAACTTTAAGTTGATATAACAACAATCATGGAAAATACAGTGCTCTCTCTCTCTCTCACAACACTCTCTCACACTCTCACACACACACACACACACACACACACACACACACACCACACACACACACACACACACACACACAGCACACACACACACACACACACACACACCCAAACCACACACACCCACACACACACACACCCACACACACCACACACACACACACACACACACACACACACCACACACACACACAACACACACACACACACACACACACACACACACACACACACACACACACACACACACACACACACACACACACACACACACACAAACACACATTCATTTAATTCAAAAATGCCTGAAATAGAATTAGATAACAAAACAAATGAAAATAAACAAGCAAAGAAATAAACAGAATATCAAATTGTGCCCCCGGTTTTCGATTTAATCCCATTCATGTTGTTTACAATCTTTTGCCAACCACGGTGAACCATACATCTCTATGCCTTTAACTAGAAAGCACTCACTGACCCAGTGCAAACCTCTGCCAAAGGGATGCAACTCAGTTTCTATTTCTTTAAATACGGTCGACCAATGGGCGAAATATATATATATTTTGTTTAATTCTTGTATCTGAAAAATAGGGGAAGACGGGGTAAAAAAAAAAGTCCATGGGCGGGTAAGAAGCCCATGCCAATTATCTCATGAAATGAAGCAAATTTCAGTCAAATTTGCCCATGAGACGAATGCTAAGCATTAACACTCGTCTCATGGGCAAAACGTGACCGGAATTTGCTTTATTTCATGAGATAATTGGCATGGGCTTCTTACCCGCCCATGGGCTTTTTACCCCGTCTTACAGACTTAGGTAGGCCTACACCACATGTATCTACGCTTTCTGACCACACATACATCTTGAAGCGATTCTGTCAAGCCGTCCACGAGAATATCCTTGGGACAGACAAACAGACAGACACAAAAGTAATGAAAATGAAACAGACCGCAACAAACTTATACTCCTTTGCCTACCCTAATCGGACAAAGGACAACTGTTTCACTGAGTACAACAACAAGCCATCCACACCAATAGTTACCGTTACTCGACGAGACACATCAGCTTTAGGTGATATACCACCGCACAGCGTTTGAAGTGATTATGTGCAGAGGTTCTAAATGCGCGCACAGACAGACAAAAACATTATGAAATTCTGCTTAACGTCCTCCGGTCTGGAACAGACACATACGGGACATTAGTAGATATAAAGATGGTGGGAACGATCTTGGAGGCAATGCCCGGAGGCAGTCCAACACCAGGAAAGTCCCGAATTTTTAATAATGCAAATGTGTAAAACATGTTATATATCACACAAATAAACGGCACAAACGATCTTATTGCATGGGTGCAAATCCCCAAAATAAAATAAAACCTGAAAGGCAGGGGTCCAGAGGCCGCCTAGGGCCTCGGCGGAGTACAGGGGCGGAGCCCTGTTGGACGATTCAGGAGGGGGGGGGGGGGGCCAAGAGAGAGAGAGAGAGAGATAGAGATATATATATATAATATATATATATAGCGAGAAAGACAGACAGTTACAATGATGGACAGAGACAGTTTTAAGTCCGATAAGCCTTGTGAAATGTTTACACTGCCTTTCAAAACGATGGCTCCCCCCCACCTGCGTGCGCATCTCGACCCTTCCAACGGAAGTGTCGCCATCTTAGTCCTTATTTGTGTGTAAGCAAAGTGAAAATGTTATCTAAATGTGTAAAGAAAACATCCAGATGTTATAAATACAGTTTAGATAAGTTTCGAATTGGAACAGCCAAATACGCAGCATCGATCTGGCATTTTTCAAACAAAGTTACTGACTAAGATGGCGGTCTCCCATAATATGGCGCTCCTTGTGGCCGGATATGACGACACGTGGGTACAAGCCATCCGGCATCACCATGCTGTTTTCAAGATTCACCCTGGAGAGAGACTTCCGGGATAGAACAACCAAGTTCAAAACGCCCAAAATTGCTTGTGGTCGATTTTTGTTTTTAATGAATTTTTTAAAAATACTGAAGTTCAGTGTATTTTATTAACCTTTTCAAGGAATACTAACCCTAACCCTAACCCTACCACCACCCCTATAAGACGGGAAAACGCAATGAACCACGACTTATGGAATTC